>JARYGA010000912.1:0-45459 GCA_030545235.1 Helianthus tuberosus | reverse complement strand
GGCACGTCAATGCTGATAGACATTGACAGTTTCAGGGCACATAAACATGACTTCAGTCAGTAGTGGATATGGTAACGAGTCTAGTGTATACATGGGGTAGCCCCCACGGCCGAAATGCCAGATAACTAACAAGGGGTAGCCCCCACGGCTGGATTGCCAGAGTAACCGGGAATAAACAAGTGACGTTTTCAACTATGGGGTAACCCCCACGGCAGGATGCCAGATAAAGGAAATTGTTTTCAGAACAACTTAAACAAACACCCAACCGTGAACTCACTCAACTTGTTGTTGACTCGTTACTACATGCTTTGCAGGTCAATAGGTACTTAGCTGGAGCTTGCATGGAAGAGAGTCGTTGTGGGACATGGACTGCTGTGTGCCATGTTAAACTTTGAAACAGTCAAACTTATGTTTTGGTTTTAAACGTTATGCTTCCGCTTGCAACTTAAACTATGTTTTGTTTGGACACCAATTGTATTGGTTGGATTTTATAATCACTTACATGCTTGTTCAATATGATTGGTGGCTGGATCCTGGTCAGTCACGCCTCCAAGCGGTGGTATTCCGCAGGTGGATTTTGGGGGTGTGACAGTGATGATTATCAAGTAATGTATACAAAACCCCACATACCGGCTGTAATATGGAGATTACAAAGACTTAATCCCTGTAATTATAACTTTGAAAATATTTAAGAATTTATAAAGCACTTTAATAAAAAGAGAATGACTCACATTGCAGATTTAACACGGGCAGAGTCTAGTCTACTGATTAACCTTGTGACCTAAATTAATAACATGCACACGAACTAGGTCAGTAACTAATACAGCATTTACGATAACTCACGAGATTAAACCCTCACAACGAATGACAAAGTGCGATACTTAAACATCCATCGAATTCACGACGAATGACAAAGCATAACCCTAATGTGGGCAGCACTTAAACATCCATTGGATAGTTTTAATCGATCGGACATTGAATCGTAGCAGCGATTGAGTTAATACCCTGTATCGTAGCAGCACCCCACTATAATAAAAGTAATTTCGACTTCAGATTAGTGAAACTTCGTTTTTGAAAGTTTTCGTCGACACAGAATGAAAGCCCCTGCTCCAAACTATTTATAGGTGAAAAATAGGGTTCAGCGGCCCGCGTGAACCTTGGCTCAACATTTACGCGGCCCGCGTGGACGCCTAGTCTACGCGTAGGTCTGATTGGTCACGAGTAGGTTCAAAAGCTGGTCAATACGTGGATCCGGAACACTTATCCGATTAAACATGGGTTGACGCGGCCCGCGTAAGACAAAGCCAAAGCTTACGCGGCCCGCCTGAAAACCATATTTCTTGTTTTCTTAATTTTTAGTGCACAGTATGGTTTCAGGGGTCCGGGTTTTCACTTGTGGGTCAGTTTAGGACATTTTTTAGAGTCCTTACATTCTCCCCACCTTATTTAAAATCTCGTCCTCGAGATTTACTGGAATAAGTGAGGATACTTTCGCTTCATCTCTGATTCCAGCTCCCAAGTGTATTCGGGTCCTCTCTTTGAATCCCATTTGACTTTGACTAGCACTAATGTGACACCCGTGTCACTGCGACCATCAAAAAAATGCCAAACCAATGAAATATTGTATTTCATACTTGGGATTTGTAAAAATATGTGTATCGATTGCACATATCAACTCTTGTCCGATTTCAAGCTCTAAATCGCTTTCTGGAAGGTTATACGCGCACTGATGCGTAAATATAACCAGTTTAATGCAACGAACACTCCGGAATAGTGAAATAGGCTTAACATACCTTAAATAACCTTTACATAACTTATATATAAGTTTTGGAAGGTTTGGTATGGTGAAATCAAAGTTTAATCGCTTACAGGGACTAAATTTGACAAACTGCGAAAGTATGCCAATTTGAACTGTAACAGACCTTCCGGAACATGACCATAAGTTAAACATACCATAAATATCCTTTACATAGCTTAGAAATAGGCTTTGAGGGGTTCGGTGTGCTAAAATAAACTTTTGGGTCATTCAGGGACTAAAAGTGTCAAAAAGTGCACAAGTTTGCATTTTCGCGCATAACTTACGTTCTGAATACATCCGGACATCCAAAAATTAATGTAAGCACTAAAATATTTTATTTTAGTGTTTGGCATAAGAGAAATCCATTCGTCGCGTCATTTGGATCGTTTTTCGCGCTTATGCGCATTCCGTCGTAATTAAGCGAACATCGCGTTCGTACGACCAAACGAACCATCATCCGAGATATTTTTGAGCATGTTTTGAGTTCCCTATACTTTAACTTCATTTTAGAGCCTTGAAATGAGGTTAACGGGGTTCAAACGCATCGAAAAAGGCCTTAAAACACCACAGGGACCAAAACTGCCAATTTTGAAACTTTTCTGAAGCTGGTGCATGGTGGCGTAGCGCGACTGCATAGGGCCTTTACCGTCGCGCTACGCGACTGCCTATTCTGGGCAGAAAACATGCAGAAACTCAGTTTTTCGCTTTCGGGACCAGATTCGACGTATTAACAGCTGTTAACAGCTGTTCTCCACTCCTTAATCCCTTGCCACATGTTGATACCCTATGGTGAGTGGCCAATTTAGTCACCATAACATCTCGACAAGTGTACGGGTGAGATCTAGGCACGATATTCGACAAGCGATCTTAACGGTTCGGGTATTCCTATAAATACCCCAACACCCCCATTGCTAAAAATCACTAGAAACTTGATTTGAGAAACTCTAAGTTGAAACATTTGTTTCATACCTGAGATTTTTGAATCGAGTTTAGCATTCGGGGACCCTTCGTAAGTATTCTTTCGTTCTTTTCCTTATTTTACTGCTTTTCGAGTCAGAAAGTCAAACTTTGTTTGACTTTCAGCGTTGACCAGTAATGGTCAATGCGAAGTTCGTTTGAACTTCGCAACGTGATTGTAATCACGATGGTCATAGTCCCTTGGGACTATGCCTACTGATTTCCACGTTGTCTAGGGTCGTAGGGTAAGCGATCTAATAAATCGCTTATACCTCGAACCCGACCCAGTTTGGTCGATCATTAGGATCCGACCAAACACATTAGGTGACCATAGTAGGTAGGGAATAACCTTCCGAGGTTATACCCTATGGTCACATCGTTTAAGTAGTTGTATGATAGGTAGTTTATATGCCTTAGGTAAATTACCAGAATACCCTTTTCATGTATAATTGGTAATTAAGCATATGTAACCTAAACTTTTGTCACATAACTGATTATGTAACATGTTTAGGCATATAACACTTGTCATAGGGCTAGTTAGGCGTTCCGAACGCGTTTCACGCGAACGACGCGTTAAAGTAGCATAAGCTACCTAAACGGGTCGCGATGGGTCGAAAGCACTTAGATTAAGGTTTCATTTAGTATGTAGGCTTTGTTAAACCATATGACACGAGTCTCTATACTCGTTTGGTTTACGAACCCTCATTCTATCAGATCTTCCGATTTAGGTCCGGTTTGTTAACATAGTTACCTATATTAGGTGCCGTTTGATATCCGCGATCTCTAGCATTGTTTGGTTGTTACTCAAGGACTACTAAGCAATCTCAAGTGAGTACATAGACCCCTCTTTTACTGTTTTCCAAACTGTTTTGGGGTGGAACACATGTGCCTACTTGTTACTTTCAAGCTTTCCTGTTTTCACATCATATACCTGCTATGTTCGTTAGTACATTATAGTACATGATTTCATTACCTTTTATGCTATGTATGTACATTGTGTGCATACTTAGTACATTGTTTTACATTACATTTTGTTGCATATGCTCATCCAGTATATGAACACATTATATTACATTGTGAACCGATTATATCTGTGAACCGTTTATATCTGTGAACCGTTTGTATCTATGAACCGTTTATATCTGTGAACCGTTTGTATCTGTGAACCGTTTTTATCTGTGAACCGTTTGTATCTGTGAACCGTTTATATCTGTGAACCGTTTGTATCTGTGAACCGTTTGTATCTGTGAACCGTGTGAACCGTATTTGACCATACATAAACATTTCTACTATTGTTAAACATTACTTTGGTGGTTTGGTTTGATTAAGTGATTAAGTAACAATGCGTGTGTAATATGATACAAGCATGGTGGATACGCCGCTGGTACTTCCTATATATAAGTGTTTGTATGGTATCACACATTGTAGCGTTATTTGAATCATTTCAGTTTGATACATATAACATTTTATACAAATAACATACTTTTCACAAGACATTGATTTATAAACAACTTAACTTATACAAACTCATTTTATAATGGTTATTCATTTAACCATACATTTTTCTCTTATTTATACATATCATCTGATCTTATCGTTTTTCAAATGATTTACAAAACAAAGCAAATTACAAGGTTCATGGCTAAACATTTTCTCAAACATAAGTCATGAAACCTATTTTTCACAAAACCTATGTATCTCACAGGCATTTTTATGCTGACGTACCTATTTTCACATGTGTTTTTCAGGAGCTGTTGCATAAGATGATCAAGATAAACATAGGCAGACTTGGGCTTTAGTGACAATAAAAGATGCAAGACTAGTTAATTATGTTGTATTTCTTGTTTGTTAAGACATTGTAACACTTTTAATCAATAAAACGAAACTTCAATTGCCATGGATTTGAAACAATTAATTCTGTTACAACACTCCCCGACATTTCCGCCACGTTTTGTATGTTCTACGTGGTCGGGGTGTGACAACTAACCGCTTGTGCTTGAGAAACTTAATCTTTCTGTCTTCTATTTGTAATGGCTTCTCAACAAATTTTAACTTTTCGTTTACCTCTATATCTTGAAGAGGTACTACCAGGGATTCGTCAAATAAACATTTCTTGAGATTGGATACATGAAATACGTCATGTACTCCAGCTAACTCTTCTGGTAGTTGTAAGCGATAGGCAACTGGTCCTATACGTTGGATTACTGGAAATGATCCTACGTATCGTGGACTTAGCTTTCCTTTCTTACCGAACCGAACTACTCCTTTCCAAGGAGAAACTTTCAAGAGTACCCTGTCTCCTACTTGGAATTCCAACGGCTTCCGTCTATTGTCTGCATAACTCTTCTGACGATCTCGAGTCGTCTTTAGTCTTTCCTTGATTTGAGTGATCTTGTCGGTAGTTTCTTATACTATTTCAGGACCTGATAATTGACTTTCTCCTATTTCTGCCCAGCATACGGGAGTTCTGCACTTTCGTCCGTATAGTGCTTCGAATGGGGCAGCTTCGATGCTTGAATGATAACTATTATTATAGGAGAATTCTATTAAGGGTAGGTGGTCGTCCCAGTTACTACCAAAATCTACTACACAGGCCCTAAGTGTCACACCCTGACCACGTAGAACATCGAATCATGGCGGAAACGTCGGGGAGTGTTGTAACAGAATCATTGTTTCATAACACATGGAAATTGAAATATTGTTTTATTAATTGAAAGTGTTACAATGTCTTGACAATCAAAGAAATACATAACATAAATAACTAGCCTTGCATCTTTTATTGTCGCTAAGGCCCAAGTCCGCCTAAGTGTAACTTGATAAATCCTATGCATCATATCCTGAAACACATGTGAAAATAGGTACGTCAGCATAAAAATGCCTGTGAGATACATAGGTTTTGTGAAAATAGAATTCATGACTTATGTTTAAGAAAATGTTTAGTCATGAACCTTGTAATTTGCTTTGTCTTGTAAATCATTTGAAAAGTGATAAATAAACCAAATGATATATATGTATAAAAGAATAATACATGGTTAAGTAAATAACCAAGTAAAATGAGTTTGTATTAGATAAGTTGTTTGTAAAACAACGTATTGTGAAAAATATGTTATTTGTATAAAATGTTATATGTCTAAATTGAAATGATTCAAATAACGCTACGATATGTAATACCATACAAGCACCTATATATAGGAAGTACCAGCGGCGTATCTACCATACTTGTATCGTATTACACACGCCTCGTTACTTAAATCACTTACCCAACCCAAACCACCATAGTAAAATGTTTATGTATAATCAAATGTCAAAATGTTTATGTCTAATGTAAACCATGAATTGTATATATATTAATGTCTAAATGTTTATGTCTAATGTAAATCATGAATTGTGTATATCAATGTCAAAATGTTTATGTATGGTAAGTGAAATATGTCAACTAAACCATATGTAAAATGCACAAAAACAAGGTATTGAAGTAAAACATGGTTTAAATCAAAGTTATGTTTTGTGTAATAATTGCATGCTATACTGATATAAACATCTATGCGGTATTGTGAAAATGCATACATCCAAGCCTTGTGACTGTGGCGATAAACCCCTAAACGAATTTAAAGGTCTATCTTGTTGTTATGTTTATCGAATTCGGTCATTTCTTCCACCCAAACAAACCTAGGGTTCAGGAATGGGAGTTGTCAAGTCCTATGGTACCATTACCTACTAACGAGCGGCGTAGCTAATGTTAATGAATGTACATTGTCTCATTTGAACAAAACAAATGTCATACCAAAATGTAAGCATGTGATGAATAACAAATGTACTAAGTATGCAACAAAGGACATACATAGCATAAAATGTAATGTAAAACAATGTACTAAGTATGCACACAATGGGCATACATAGCATAAAATGTAATGTAAAACAATGTACTAAGTACGCACACAATGGGCATACATAGCATAAAATGTAATGTAAAACAATGTACTAAGTACGCACACAATGGACATACCTAGCATGAAATGTAATGTAAAACAATGTACTAATAGTGTACTAATGAACATAGCAAGCATATGATATGAAAACATGGAAAGCATGAAAGTAACAAGTAGGCACATGTGTTTCACCCCAAAACAGTTTGAAAACAGTAAAAGAGGGGTCTATGTACTCACTTGAGATTGCTCAATAGTCCTAGGATAACCACCAAGCAATGCTAGAAGATCACGGAATCAAACGGTACCTAATATAGGTAACTATATTAATAAACCGGACCTAAATCGTAGGATCGGATAGAATGAGGGCTCGTAAACCAAATGAGTATGGGAACTCATGTAATATGGTTTAACAAAGCCTACATACTACAATGAAACCTAACCTAAGTGCTTACAACCCATTACGACCCGTTTAGGTAGCTTATGCTACTTTAACGCGTCGTTTGCGTAAAACGCGTTCAGAATGCCTAACTAGTCCTATGATAAGTAAAATATGCCTTAACATGTCTAATATTGTTACCAAATCAGTTTAGATACCAAAAGTTATGTTACATATGCTTAAAATGAATTTTGGTGTCAAAGGGGTATTTTGGTAATTTAGCTAAGGCATATAACCCACCTATCATACAACTAAGTAAACGTCGTGACCATAAGGTATAACCTCGGAAGGTTATTCCCTATATACTATGGTCACCTAATGTGTTTGGTCGGATCCTAATGATCGACCAAACGGGTCGGGTTCGAAAGTATAAGCGATTGTTTAGATCGCTTACCTTACGACCCTATATAAGCACTAAACTAAAAGTGACGAGCTAAGCATGTTAAAACATGGTTAACTAAGTTTAGAAAAACATGTTTGGTATCAAAACAAATGGTTTTGATACCTACGAGTAGTTTGGTTACAAAATACGCAAGAATGCGCGTTTTGGCCGAAACTACGACTCGTCACTGAACCTAGATAACGTGGTAATCAGTAGGTATAGTCTCTAGGGACTATAACCATCGTGATTACGCTCACGTTATGAAGTTCAAACGAACTTCGCATTGACCATAAACTGGCCAACGCAGAAAGTCAAACAAAGTTTGACTTTTAACGCTAAACGAATAAAAAGAACGAAGGAACACTTACAAAGGGTCCCCGAAAGCTAATCTTGATCAAATAACTCAGGTATGAAGCAATGGCTTCAACTTAGAGTCTTTTAGATCAGATTTTTGTGGGTTTTGGGTTGAATGGGGTTGGGTATTTATAGGATCTTCCATATAGAATATTCCTAGCATATTCCAAGCATATTCCTAGCATATTCCAAGCATATTCCTAGCATATTCCAAGCATATTCCTAGCATATTCCAAGCATATTTCAAGCATATTCCTAGCATATTCCTAGCATATTCCAAGCATATTCCTGGCATATTCCTTAGCATATACCTTAGCCTATTCCTAGCATATGGCTAAAACGGGTATTTAACTGGGTACCGGGTATTTTATCTAGCGTTTAAATCCCGGTTTATAGCGTTCTAAATTATTTTTATTACTCTATAAAAATAAACTCGCCAAGATATTACTGAAATAAATTTCAGTTGCCAGGACTGGCTGCGTTGTCTGCGTTTTGCAGTAGAAGCACTGTGCTGTGCAGAAACACACGGTACGCGCTTAAACTTTGAAAAATAACGTTTTTAGGCGTTTTAATTTATTTTTCAACACGGACGTGATTAAAATAAGATTTTATTCAGAACAGAATATTTGTGGGATTTAAATATTATCCGGTCGGTCACCAACGTTCGTTTGGTCGTACGATCGCGATGTTCGGTTAATTACGACTGAATGCGCATAAGCGCGAAAAACGATCCAAATTGCGCGACGAATGGATTTTTCTTATGCCAAACACTAAAATAAAATATTTTAGTGCTTGCATAAATTTTTGGATGTCCGGATGTATTCAGAACGTATGTTATGCGCGAAAGTGCAAACTTATGCACTTTTTGACGCTTTTAGTCCCTGAATAACCCAAAAGTTTATTTTAGCACACCGAACCCCTCAAAGCCTATTTCTAAGCTATGTAAAGGATATTTATGGTATGTTTAACTTATGGTCATGTTCCGGAATGTCTGTTACAGTTCAAATTGGCATACTTTCGCAGTTTGTCAAATTTAGTCCCTATAGGCGAATTAACTTGCTTTTGCCATACCAAAGCCTTCAAAACTTATTTCTAAGTTATGTAAAGGTTATTTAAGGTATGTTAAGCCTATTTCACTATTCCGGAGTGTTCGTTGCATTAAACGGGTTATATTTACGCATCAGTGCCCGTATAACCTTCCAGAAAGCGATTTAAAGCTTGAAATCGAACAAGAATTGATACGCGCAAAGGATACACATATTTATACAAATCCCAAGTATGAAATACAATATTTCATTGATTTGGTATTTGTTTGATGGTCGCAGTGACCCAGGTGTCACAGTCTCCCCTACTTTAGGAAATTTCGTCCCGAAATTTATTTAGAGGAAACTTGTGAGAGCTTGAAACATGAAGTTGAAAAGATCGAACAACATTGGTTAGGGTTCTGAACTTCTAGTAACTTTAATAACATCATGCTTGCAATGTAAGAGGGATACTTATATACAAGTATATGAAGCGTCATTGGTGCGTCCACCGTACCTCTATTACATTGTTCACATTTCGTTATGGTTGTCACTATCGGTTCTTACACATAATAAGTCTTACTGTGGTTTCCATGCACTGAACTTCGTAATTATGTATGCATCCATAATCACGTAATTCCTTGCATAGTCACGTAGTGCATCTTAAAATGTGTAGGGGAAGAAAACAATGAACGAGCCTGTGAGGATTGTGACTAGACCACCATAGGGTCCCTTTTATTAAATCAATAAATGATTTTAATAGACAACCAAGGGTCTTTTCAGCTTATATCATCACATGTCATTCTTAACCAGATTTTTGAATCAATCTTTTTTACTAGACCCCTAAAAGGGTCTCTTATGAATCATGGAGTGGTACTATATAATCCAAGGGTCTTAACTATTACATAGAAGCCCATTAAGGATTTAAGGTAGTACCTTTTTGAATATCCTACTACGAATCCCTCATATGAAGATATGAAAGATTCTACGAGGATTTGGATAACGAATATCCAGAGTATACAAAAACACAAAATGCATAAAAGAAAACACAAGATGCATAAACACATAGTCATATAACCACAAAGATTGTTTATCTAGATCTTTAATTTGTTAATTTGTTTTGCTAACAGAGCACATGTATTTAAAGCACACTAGGAATCCATCTCGTGGATTTCATTTGGTACTTTAAACATTATCAAGAATCTAACTATAAAGATAGAAAGATTTTTTTTTAAAAGAAAAATTCGATTTCGATTATAAGGAACCGAAATGTTCGAATTTAGGTACATAAGGAATCCAATTAAGGACTCTGATTTGAATGATAATCATCCACAAGGGTCTAAATGTGAAGATAAAAAGATCCCATATGGATTTTAGAAGTTGGAGATGTTTTGAAACCTTGCATTGGACGTGCTTAAATCAAAACATGAAGTAAAAATGCTTATGAAGTTGAGATGCTAGATATGTCAAGGCGACATATGAAGCGGAATTTGAAGGCTAAGTCAATGTATGAGGAAAATATTTTTGAAAACTATGCATGGGGTTCTTAAAAAAATGTGTTCAATGTTTTTGAAACCTTATGCATAATACTTTTGTAATCATAAAGTAGGTGTATTAGGTAAGTACATTTGTAAAAATGTTTTAAAATCATGCGAGATGAATTTTGAAATTATGTATAAGGTTTTTGGAAAACATGAATGATGCTTTTGAAATCATGCACTTGATAAGAAAATATATTATATTAATATTGTTTTCAGGCTATATGAGACATTTTGAAATCATGAAGGTTGTTTTTGAAAATACAGACAAAACTTTGTGCATTTGTTATGTTAAGTAAATACACTATATTAAAAATGTTTTCGAACTATATGTAGTATGTTTTGAAATCATGTAGGTTGTTTTGAAAACTTATGTTATGCATGTTGAAAAAAAATCAGAACGTAATGGGTATGAGATTTGAAGATATCCTTGGTTATCTAACCAACGATTCAAAGGCACAGATGTGCAAAAGCATGATTACTCATAATGTCACTTTATTTTCTGTACTTTGTTTCTTAGAGTGAAACGAGTACTTAGAATTTTCCAAGGGAATCATGAGCAAACGCAAGAATGGGAAAATTCGCAAGAGTAGTTTGTAAGGAACATAGTTCCTTGATGTAGGTATCACAGGGAAAAGTCATACACACATATACTACACTTGTACATCAGAATTGTGAATAATGATTTACTTATAAACAAAACAGATTGTTTCACATTACAAGAAAATAGAAGAAACAAAAGCATAAGACAACAACATCATCTAATCAGCCAACTGCTCATCCGTGGGTTGGATTTGCCTTATCAAGGTTCGGGCATTTATTCACGAAATGACCCATGTTGCCATAGTTGTAGCATGATCCAGGCGGGAAACGAGCTTGAGCAGGATTGGCTTGTGGTTGGGTAGCAGCAATGTTTATAGCAGCTTTGTTTTGGATAGCAAAGCGGCATATGTTAATCAGATGTCCCCACCGTCCACAGTAGGTACATTTGAAGCAGGGTAAGAGGTTTGAATGATGACGGTTGCATCGTTTGCACAAAGGAGCAGTTCCTTTGTATGGCTTCCTAGCAGGGGGTTGAGCTAGTTGGTTGGGGACGGCTTGACCATTGTGAGCGACCACAGCGAAGTTCTGAGAAGCCTTTCGCTTCTTTGACTTCTTAGGGGATCCAGTCTGTTCATCCATGGTCTTTGATTCCTTGATTAGTTTCTTGGCTGGTGGTGCTGTCACTTGGCTAGGCCTTGCCTGTTTTGGTGGCTCTTGAGCGGCTTCATTGTTGAGACGAGACATGGCAATGCCTAATTCAACAGTCTTCAGGATCACCTCGCCTATTCGCTGGGCAGATTTGGCAGTCTGCTCGGATATCTGCGCATCGTTGCGATGAAGAGACATTCTGGAGGAAATGAAGGATATAGGAAGAAACAAATGAAATGTTATCGGAAAGTAAAACAAAACAGAATGGCAATGCATAAGAATTTGCGATCATTTGTTTGCTACTTAAGGCAAACAAATGAGACGGTGACAAATCAAAGTAAGCGGATCATATTAATGTATCACTGAATACATGCTCGCCTATAAATGAACACTCACCCCAAGAGTTCCCAGGTAAGAGTGACTGGTCCGATACTGCGGATTTGTACGAACACTCTAGCCTTCGACAGAAAACTCAGGGTACAGGCATTCACTCTTCCAGTTTGCATGTGTTCACATTATAAGACCCAAACTTTGACGAGATTTTGAAAATTCAAAGGGGTTCAAAACCTTATAACAGAGGGTTCAAAACCTAGTAATCAATCATCCTAGAACAGATGATTAGTTTTCAAAGTGGTTTTGAAATTTATGTTCTTGTTGCGGTTGTCACTTAAGGATAGGTGACGGTATTGTTTTATGTCTAAACGCAAGTAAACTCGCGTTAGGGTCCTAGGAAGGTTATAGACTAGGTCAAAGCATTACTAATAACCTAATTCCCTATAACCATGAGCTCTGATACCAACTTTTCTGTCACACCCCGACCACGTAGAACATCGAATCGTGGCGGAAACGTCGGGGAGTGTTGTAACAGAATCATTGTTTCATAACACATGGAAATTGAAATATTGTTTTATTAATTGAAAGTGTTACAATGTCTTGACAATCAAAGAAATACATAACATAAATAACTAGTCTTGCATCTTTTATTGTCGCTAAGGCCCAAGTCCGCCTAAGTGTAACTTGATAAATCCTATGCATCATATCCTGAAACACATGTGAAAATAGGTACGTCAGCATAAAAATGCCTGTGAGATACATAGGTTTTGTGAAAATAGAATTCATGACTTATGTTTAAGAAAATGTTTAGTCATGAACCTTGTAATTTGCTTTGTCTTGTAAATCATTTGAAAAGTGATAAATAAACCAAATGATATATATGTATAAAAGAATAATACATGGTTAAGTAAATAACCAAGTAAAATGAGTTTGTATTAGATAAGTTGTTTGTAAAACAACGTATTGTGAAAAGTATGTTATTTGTATAAAATGTTATATGCCTAAATTGAAATGATTCAAATAACGCTACGATATGTAATACCATACAAGCACTTATATATAGGAAGTACCAGCGGCGTATCCACCATACTTGTATCATATTACACACGCCTCGTTACTTAAATCACTTACCCAAACCAAACCACCATAGTAAAATGTTTATGTATAATTAAATGTCAAAATGTTTATGTCTAATGTAAACCATGAATTGTACATATTAATGTCTAAATGTTTATGTCTAATGTAAATCATGAATTGTGTATATCAATGTCAAAATGTTTATGTATGGTAAGTGAAATATGTCAACTAAACCATATGTAAAATGCACAAAAACAAGGTATTGAAGTAAAACATGGTTTAAATCAAAGTTATGTTTTGTGTAATAATTGCATGCTATACTGATATAAACATCTATGCGGTATTGTGAAAATGCATACATCCAAGCCTTGTGACTGTGGCGATAAACCCCTAAACGAATTTAAAGGTCTATCTTATTGTTTTGTTTATCGAATTCGGTCATTCCTTCCACCCAAACAAACCTAGGGTTCAGGAATGGGAGTTGTCAAGTCCTATGGTACCATTACCTACTAACGAGCGGCGTAGCTAATGTTAATGAATGTACATTGTCTCATTTGAACAAACCAAATGTCATACCAAAATGTAAGCATGTGATGAATAAAAAATGTACTAAGTATGCAACAAAGGACATACATAGCATAAAATGTAATGTAAAACAATGTACTAAGTATGCACACAATGGGCATACATAGCATAAAATGTAATGTAAAACAATGTACTAAGTACGCACAAAATGGGCATACATAGCATAAAATGTAATGTAAAACAATGTACTAAGTACGCACACAATGGACATACCTAGCATGAAATGTAATGTAAAACAATGTACTAATAGTGTACTAATGAACATAGCAAGCATATGATATGAAAACATGGAAAACAAGAAAGTAACAAGTAGGAACATGTGTTTCACCCCACAACAGTTTGAAAACAGTAAAAGAGGGGTCTATGTACTCACTTGAGATTGCTCAATAGTCCTAGGATAACCACCAAGCAATGCTAGAAGATCACGGAATCAAACGGTACCTAATATAGGTAACTATATTAATAAACCGGACCTAAATCGTAGGATCGGATAGAATGAGGGCTCGTAAACCAAATGAGTATGGGAACTCATGTAATATGGTTTAACAAAGCCTACATACTACAATGAAACCTAACCTAAGTGCTTACAACCCATTACGACCCGTTTAGATAGCTTATGCTACTTTAACGCGTCGTTTGCGTAAAACGCATTCGGAATGCCTAACTAGTCCTATGATAAGTAAAATATGCCTTAACATGTCTAATATTGTTACCAAATCAGTTTAGATACCAAAAGTTATGTTACATATGCTTAAAATGAATTTTGGTGTCAAAGGGGTATTTTGGTAATTTACCTAAGGCATATAACCCACCTATCATACAACTAAGTAAACGTCGTGACCATAAGGTATAACCTCGGAAGGTTATTCCCTATATACTATGGTCACCTAATGTGTTTGGTCGGATCCTAATGATCGACCAAACGGGTCGGGTTCGAAAGTATAAGCGATTGTTTAGATCGCTTACCTTACGACCCTATATAAGCACTAAACTAAAAGTGACGAGCTAAGCATGTTAAAACATGGTTAACTAAGTTTAGAAAAACATGTTTGGTATCAAAACAAATGGTTTTGATACCTACGAGTAGTTTGGTTACAAAATACGCAAGAATGCGCGTTTTGGCCGAAACTACGACTCGTCACTGAGCCTAGATAACGTGGTAATCAGTAGGTATCGTCTCTAGGGACTATAACCATCGTGATTACGCTCACGTTATGAAGTTCAAACGAACTTCGCATTGACCATAAACTGGCCAACACAGAAAGTCAAACAAAGTTTGACTTTTAACGCTAAACGAATAAAAAGAACGAAGGAACACTTACAAAGGGTCCCCGAAAGCTAATCTTGATCAAATAACTCAGGTATGAAGCAATGGCTTCAACTTAGAGTCTTTTAGATCAGATTTTTGTGGGTTTTGGGTTGAATGGGGTTGGGTATTTATAGGATCTTCCATATAGAATATTCCTAGCATATTCCAAGCATATTCCTAGCATATTCCAAGCATATTCCTAGCATATTCCAAGCATATTCCTAGCATATTCATAGCATATTCCAAGCATATTCCTAGCATATTCCTAGCATATTCCAAGCATATTCCTGGCATATTCCTTAGCATATACCTTAGCCTATTCCTGGCATATGGCTAAAACGGGTATTTAACTGGGTACCGGGTATTTTATCTAGCGTTTAAATCCCGGTTATGGCGTTCTAAATTATTTTTATTACTCTATAAAAATAAACTCGCCAAGATATTACTGAAATAAATTTCAGTTGCCAGGACTGGCTGCGTTGTCTGCGTTTTGCGCAGAAACACACGGTACGCGCTTAAACTTTGAAAAATAACGTTTTTAGGCGTTTTAATTTATTTTTCAACACGGACCTGATTAAAATAAGATTTTAATCAGAACAGAATATTTGTGGGATTTAAATATTATCCGGTCGGTCACCAACGTTCGTTTGGTCGTACGATCGCGATGTTCGGTTAATTACGACTGAATGCGCATAAGCACGAAAAACGATCCAAATTGCGCGACGAATGGATTTTTCTTATGCCAAACACTAAAATAAAATATTTTAATGCTTACATAAATTTTTGGATGTCCGGATGTATTCAGAACGTATGTTATGCGCGAAAGTGCAAACTTATGCACTTTTTGACGCTTTTAGTCCCTGAATGACCCAAAAGTTTATTTTAGCACACCGAACCCCTCAAAGCCTATTTCTAAGCTATGTAAAGGATATTTATGGTATGTTTAACTTATGGTCATGTTCCGGAATGTCTGTTACAGTTCAAATTGGCATACTTTCGCAGTTTGTCAAATTTAGTCCCTGTAGGCGAATTAACTTGCTTTTGCCATACCAAAGCCTTCAAAACTTATTTCTAAGTTATGTAAAGGTTATTTAAGGTATGTTAAGCCTATTTCACTATTCCGGAGTGTTCGTTGCATTAAACGGGTTATATTTACGCATCAGTGCGCGTATAACCTTCCAGAAAGCGATTTAAAGCTTGAAATCGAACAAGAATTGATATGCGCAAAGGATACACATATTTATACAAATCCCAAGTATGAAATACAATATTTCATTGGTTTGGTATTTGTTTGATGGTCGCAGTGACCCAGGTGTCACACTAAGCATGTCTTCCAATGTTTGTATCGTCCTTTCACTTTGTCCGTCTGTTTGAGGATGATATGCAGTGCTCAAGTTTAGTTTAGTTCCCATAGCTTCTTGGAAACTTGTCCAGAAGTGGGAAGTGAAACGACTATCCCTATCTGATACAATGGAGAGTGGAACTCCATGTAGGGATACGACTTCGTCTACATACAACTTGGCTAACCTTTCCATGCTAAAGGCTTCTTTCATGGGTAGAAAATGAGCTGATTTGGTTAATCGATCCACAATTACCCAAATTGCATCATTACCTTTTCTGGTTTTGGGCAACTTAGTAACAAAATCCATTGTTATGAGTTCCCATTTCCATACAGGTATTTCTAATTGTTGTAGTAGACCGGAAGGTTTCTGGTGTTCTGCCTTAACTTGTGAACAAGTTAGACATTTAGAAACATATCTAGCTATGTCCTTTTTCATTCCTATCCACCAGAAATTATTTCTTAAGTCTTGATACATTTTATTATTACCAGGATGCATGGTATACCTAGATTTATGAGCTTCTTCTAAAATCTTATTTCTTAATTCTCCTTGCTTAGGTACCCAAATCCTTTTCTTATGGAATCTCCAAATTCCATCAGCTTCTTGCTCTAATTCCTTTATTCGTCCGTTCATTCCTTCAGCGGCGTCCTCTATTGCTTTTTCTTGAACATTTTTCAGTTGCTCCATTAAATCTAATTGTAGATTTAATCTGAGAGTACGAACTCGTCTTTGGTTCTCATGATACTTACGACTTAAAGCATCTGCAACTACATTTGCTTTTCCTTCGTGATAATGAATATCACAGTCGTAGTCACTTAGGATTTCCATCCATCTCCTTTGTCTCATGTTCAATTCTTTTTGCCCAAATATATATCTTAAACTCTTATGATCTGTATAGACAGTAAACTTACTTCCATACAGGTAATGTCTCCAAATCTTAAGGGCAAAAATTATGGCTCCTAATTCTAAATCATGAGTCGTATAGTTCTCCTCGTGCTTTTTCAATTGCCTTGAAGCATACACAATTACCTTCTTGCGTTGCATTAACACACATCCAAATCCTAATTTTGAAGCATCACAGTATACTTCGAAATCTTCAGTCCCTTCTGGTAATGCTAGGATTGGGGCATTTGTTAACTTATGCTTCAAAATCCTAAAAGCCTCTTCTTGCCTAGGTCCCCATTCAAACTTAACTAC
Source organism: Helianthus tuberosus (assembly GCA_030545235.1). Lineage (NCBI taxonomy): Eukaryota > Viridiplantae > Streptophyta > Magnoliopsida > Asterales > Asteraceae > Helianthus > Helianthus tuberosus. The sequence continues at coordinate 28,011 of JARYGA010000912.1, read as the reverse complement.
TTTACAGGTTAACTTAGTTAATGGTACAGCTATTTTGGAAAAATCCTTAATAAACCGTCTATAGTATCCAGCTAATCCTAAAAAGCTTCTAATTTCCATAGCTGTTTGTGGAACCTTCCATTTGGTAACTGCTTCTATCTTAGCAGGATCTACATGAATACCTTCGTGATTCACCATGTGTCCTAAAAATTGCACTTCCTGCAACCAAAATTCACACTTCGAGAATTTGGCGTAAAGCTTTTCTTTTCTTAACAAAATTAAGAGTGCATGCAAGTGCTGACAGTGTTCTTCCTGACTTTTGGAATAAATGAGTATATCGTCGATAAAGACAATTACAAATTTATCCAAATACGGTTTACAGATTCTATTCATCATGTCCATAAATGCTGCGGGAGCATTTGTTAACCCGAATGGCATGACTGTAAACTCGTAATGACCATACCTAGTTCTGAAAGCAGTTTTAGGTATGTCTTCTTCTTGTACCTTTAATTGATGATATCAGAAGCGTAAATCTATCTTAGAAAAGTATCTAGCTCCTTGAAGTTGATCAAAAAGATCATCAATCCCAGGTAATGGGTATCGATTCTTAATTGTAACCTTATTTAATTCCCTATAATCAATACACATTCTCATAGACCCATCTTTCTTCTTTACAAACAATACTGGTGCTCCCCAAGGGGATGAACTAGGTTGTATGAATCCTTTACTTAGTAATTCATCTAATTGCTTTTTCAATTCTAACATTTCAGTGGGTGCTAACCGATAAGGTGCCTTAGCTATCGGTGTAGTTCCAGGAATTAGATGAATTCTAAATTCTACTTCCCTATCAGGTGGTAATCCAGGTAGTTCTTCTGGGAATACATCTGGGTATTCTGATACTACTGGAATTTCATTAAGTTCCTTTTCCTTAGTGTTAATGATTACTGAAATCATATACACTATTCCTTGCTTTCGTTCATAACTAGCAACTTTCATTACTGAAATGAACTTTAGTGGCTTGCGTGGCTTATTTCCTGTAACCATAACTACTTCTCCGGTGGGTGCACGAATCTCTATGGAGTTCTTATCATAGAGGATTCGAGCATGGTTGGCTATTAACCAATCCATTCCTAACACAACATCGAATTCGGATAATTTCATAGGTAACATGTTTGCAGAGAATTTATGACCTGAAAGTTCTATGTTTTCTTTTTGCAAAACCTTATTTATGTTAACTGAATTCCTATCTGCTGTTTCAACTGTAAAAATCTGCCTAAGGTTGGTTAAGGGTAAGTTAAGAGCTTGGCAGAATGTAGTATTTATAAAACTTTGGTTTGCACCAGAGTCAAATAATACTTTTGCATAAACGTTGTGAACTAAGAACGTACCAGCTATCACATCAGGGATTAGCTCGGCTTCCTGAGTAGTCAACTGGAAGGCTCGAACATTCTTCTTGGTAGCTCCGTCAGCTGGCTTGGCTTTATTGTCTGCTGGTTTAACCAATTTAGGGCATTCTGATTTAAAATGTCCTACTTCTCCACAGTTATAGCAGATCCTTGTTTTCTTTCTGCAGTCTTCTTCGCGATGTCCTATAACTTTGCAAAAATTGCAGGTTACATTACATCTTCCATAATGTTTCTTTTTACAATTCCTGCAGAACGGCGGAGTTGAGGATTGCCCTGTTCCTCTTTTCTTGAAGTTGCTATTATTACCCACACGAAATCCTTAGGTAATTTTCTGAGCCAGTTCCTTTTTCCTGTTTTCATCTCTTTTGCGTATCAGTTCGTCAGTTAGGGTGTTAGCTAAGTCTACCGCATCGTCAATAGTGTGAGGTCTCGCAGCTTTAACGATATTACGGATTTCGCTAATCAATCCCCAAATATAACGAGAAATGAGCACCGGCTCTGGCGAAGCCAGGGTTGGTACTACTCTCGCATATTCGAAGAATGTCGAAGTATACCCTCGACAGTCTACATTCACCATCCGGTGGTTCAGAAATTTATTCGCCATTTGTTCCTTTTCATATTCGGGATAAAATTTTCTTTCTATCAGACTTTTAAATTCTTCCCAATTCATGGCATAAGCCACACTTCTTCCTTTGGCTTGAAGTACTGTATTCCACCATTCTAGCGCCCCTTCTTTGAAAAGATTCGACGCGTACATGACTTTGTCGTTTTCGGCACATTTACTTATTATGATCAATGCCTCGGTTTTCTCTAACCAACGCAGTGCCGCAGTCGCTCCTTCATTGCCTGCAAATTCAACTGGTTTACAAGCAAGAAATTCTTTGTAAGTGCAACCAGGCGTTGCAGCTTTCATTTTCTTAGCGAGCGGAGCTTGCCTCCCATCATTGTCGTTATTAGTATGGTTACCGCCTCTGTTTATACTATTACTAAAATTTTTGCTTTGTGTGCGTTTGCTAGGAATAATTTGTTGAGGTTCAACAGGTTTCTGGGCAGCAGCAAGGATTGTTGGAATAGCATTAGCTATCCCTTGAGCAACGATATTTTCTATATCTTGCTTAGTCATGAAGTGAACTTCCTGGTGTTGTTCAGATTGGTTAACCTCGTTAACTGGTTCATTATTAGCGTGTTCCATCTGATAATTAATATATATAATTTTATTAGTACGGAATAAATAACAATTATGCACAAAACAATCACACAAATTTCACAACATATATATATATCCAAAATTATCGATTTCTCGATTCCTTTTTTATATATCCTATTATGCATCCGTACACTTCATTATGTTACAAAGTTTTATTTATAAATTATTTTACAGACTTTATATTTTTATTTAGTATGATTATTATTATTATACAATCCACAGTTTCACCATCACCCTCGTCATTTAGCACTTCAGTAACGACGTTCCCTTTCGTCGTACTTCCAGGAGATCTGTTCTCCCACTTCCCTGATCCTATTCCCTGCATCCACCAGCTCTTCGCCAAAATGACGAAGTTCAGCTAAGTTTTCATTGCTCATTGGCGGGTTTGGTATAGGTTCTGGGTCAAATTGAGGGAGAAAGGTATAAGGGTTATTAAGGAGGTTTTGAAACTGCCAATCGTTAGTCCACCACTTGTCCATTTCGCCTAAAGGTTGAGTATGGATTAAAGGTTCTGGAATGGCTGGTTCCAAATTTATTGGAAGTTTAGTTTCAGCAGGATAAGGGTAAAGGTTGTTGTTTATAGGCCTGAGAATATCGCAGCTTGCCAGTACGCGATCCAATTCCTCCTGTAATGGCAATTCCTCGACTTGCTTAGAACTTTCCCCAATTTCCATTTCTACTTGCCTAGAATCTTCCCCGACTGCAATTCCTTTTCCTTTATCTATGGGATTCTCTATTTTGGGAATTTTCTTAGTTGCTGGTTTCCTCCTGCGTACACGTCTCCAACCTACAAATCTTCTTCTTTTCTTGGGTTTTGGTTTCTTTGGAGGTGGAGCGTTGAATTCCATAGGTTCTTCTATATCGGGTATGTAACCAGTAAAGTCTCTGGAAACTTCTATTTTCACCGGATAGAGATTGAGATTCTGAAGGGCTTCAGATAACTCATTCATGCTATTTAGTATATATGCAAAAATACTAAGTTAACATTTTATAACAAAATTTCACATTTAACCTTCAAGTATTATTGCATACCGTGTGACTAATTTAATACAAAGGATAACTGATAATTAAACATACTAGGGTTTATTATAAAATTATTTATTTACTGGTTAAAGTTCCTGGATTGTAGGTGATAAGGGTGCTAATACTGGGTCAGGGTATTTTAAAGATTTGCATTTATTGCTACAGTGGCTAGCATATAGAGATCTGCCCATTTTTTCATCTAACTGGTCTTCCCATGGTGGGTTACTGCCTAGTTCCCGGGTTTCCTGATTAACTCTCATTTCTTTTGATTAGGATTTCTTTATTTTCTCCTGACTTTTCCTAATAATCAAACTTCTTTTATTAGGTGAAAGTGGTTCCTCATAATGGCCTTTAAGAACAAATATTCCCTCCTCAATATCTACTGAGTATCTCGAGGATTTTGATTGGGATGAACTTCCCTTCTCTTTTGGTGTACTATCTAATTTAAGATAGATGTTCGAAAGCTTTTGCTTACCCATACTGTAATTAACAAGTAGTCAGTTAATAAAACACATAATTACAAAATGGTAATCAGGAAAATTAAGTACTTCTCAAATACTTAATTAGCTTAACTCAGTGGCTCTGATACCACCTTTTCCTGTCACGACCCCCGGCCCGGTTTGACCCGGTCAGGAGCCGCGGGACAGGAAACCCATGGTTTTTAATTGAGTTTGACAGCGGAAGATTTCAGCAGGATCTTTTAAAAACTGAAAATGCCTGATTATTTTATTTCATAATTCGGAATAAAACCCAGGTAATTTACAATCAGATGATTTCACTAGGAAATCTTTATTTTACAAAACATGTTTCTTTATTTATATTGAGCCACTTCCTTAAGCTTGTAGTGCTTCGCGGCACTTTTCATGGATCACAACAGATCACCTGAAACATGTTTGAAAAAGGTTTTGTCAGCAGGGAAATACTGGTGAATCATTCTTTTTACTAAACGACACGTTGTTATAATTTACAGTATTAAGAGCGATTACAATGTTTATATATCAACCAGTTACCCAACGGTATTTGTCACTCGACTCGTTTCTGTGACTATGGTCATATCACCCATTGGCTAACCCGTTGTCCAATGGTGACAATTATCAAGTAATGTATACAAAACCCACATACCGGCTGTATTATGGAGATTACAAAGACTTAATCCCTGTAATTATAACTTTGAAAATATTTAAGAATTTATAAAGCACTTTGTTAAAAAGAGAATGACTCACATTGCAGATTTAACACGGGCAGAGTCTAGTCTACTGATTAACCTTGTTACCTAAATTAATAACATGCACACGAACTAGGTCAGTAACTAATACAGCATTTACGATAACTCACGAGATTAAACCCTCACAACGAATGACAACGTGCGATACTTAAACATCCATCGAATTCACGACGAATGACAAAGCATAACCCTAATGTGGGCAGCACTTAAACATCCATTGGATAGTTTTAATCGATCGGACATTGAATCGTAGCAGCGATTGAGTTAATACCCTGTATCGTAGCAGCACCCCACTATAATAAAAGTAATTTCGACTTCAGAGTAGTGAAACTTCGTTTTTGAAAGTTTTCGTCGACACCGAATGAAAGCCCCTGCTCCAAACTATTTATAGGTGAAAAATAGGGTTCACGCGGCCTGCGTGAACCTTGGCTCAACATTTACGCGGCCCGCGTGGCCGTCTAGTCTACGCGTAGGTCTGATTGGTCACGAGTACGTTCAACAGCTGGTCAATACGTGGATCCGGAACACTTATCCGGTCAAACATGGGTTGACGCGGCTCGCGTAAGACTAAGCCAAAGCTTACGCGGCCCGCCTGAAAACCATATTTCTTGTTTTCTTAATTTTTAGTGCACAGTATGGTTTCAGGGGTCCGGGTTTTCACTTGTGGGTCAGTTTAGGACATTTTTGAGAGTCCTTACAAGTAGTTCGTTTTGGTAAGAAGGGAAAGCTCGCTCCTCGCTATGTGGGTCTTTTCAAGATACTCGAAAGGATTGGCAAGGTAGTGTACAAACTCGACCTGCCACAAGAGCTAAACAACGTACACCCAGTGTTCCACGTATCCAACCTACGTAAATGCCTAGCCAACGAGGAACTACAGGTTCCCCTCGAAGACTTGCAAATAAACGAAGCTGTACACTTCGTGGAGAAACCGGTCGAAATCATGGATCAAGGAGTCAAGCGATTGAGGCATTGCAAAATTCTCATTGTCAAGGTTCGATGGGAAGGAAAGCGTGGCGCTGAATTCACTTGGGAATTGAAAAGTGAGATGAAGGCCAAGTATCCGCAGCTCTTCGAGCAGTCTTCCTCTAAGATTTCGGGGACTAAATCTCCTAAAAGAGGGGAGACTGTAATGCCCTGTGTCCCTAAACTTTAGACTTTGGCAAGTTTAGTCCCCTAGACTTTGCCTGTTGTCAATTTTGATCCCTGAACTATGTAGACATTAATACTTTTGGTACTTGGTGAATTTTATGCTAAATCTAAATACTTGAAATGCCTAATTCTATATGCTTGTAATGTCTAAATCTAAATTCTTGAAATGCCTAATTCTAAATACTTGGAATGCCTAAATCTATATACTTGGAATGTCTAAATCTATATGCTTTGGTGCTTTACTCTGGAGGCTCGTGAAACTTGAGACTTGGTTGAACGAGGGACTCGAGTCTTGTCACGGGCGGAAACAATGAAACTTTGAAATCTTTTTTTGTTATTGCTATAATCTAGTTATACTATTACCCAATAATACGCAACCCTTAATCTAACTCGCAAATCGAATCGAAGACGTGAAACGGAAAGGATGAGATTGACCGAGTGGCAATCCGATCGGATGACCAACCGATCGGATAACCACCCGATCGGATGACCACCCGATCGGATGGCCACTCGATCGGACCGCCATCCGATCCGTGCAAACCTTCACCCTTCACACTTTCCCACACAATAAATAGGAGCTGTCACATCATCCTTCATTGATGACAACCTTGCTCGACTCAGACGCACGCACACCACATTTCTTCGATTTCTCGGCAATTTCGGTACGTTTTACACTAGATTCTTGTACTTTCTTGATTTACACAACATTCTCTACGAGATTCTCCTTTGAAATCTCACTTTTCACCGTGAAATCTCTTAGATCTGAGTTCTTAAGGATGATGTCATCAATGGTGGTTTGTACAAACTACTATACGATGTCAATCCTGATGAAACTTAGCTTAGATCTAAGGAATTCCATGCGTTTACACGAAATCTAAGCTAAGACCTATACTTTTCAAGCTAAAACCGGTGTTTATCTTCATCTCTCCTCAAACTCTTCACTTTAAACAATGGAATCCGGGTCTAAACGGACTGTAGACTCGGTTATTAGTCTGGAGTTGGTTTGGAGACGAAATATTACAGAAAAGATGACCGCAGCACGGATTCCGACATAAAACCTGTTATGAACAGATGACCGAGCGGACTGGGGTGATTCCCACCCGATCGAATCGGCTGGACACTGAGGGGTTTACAGTTGTCGAAGTGCGTACCACGTCGTCATTGCTTTAGACAGAAACTTGGAGTTTTACAAATTAAGAACGGGACAAGGCAACCCGATCGAGTGGCAACCCGATCGGCTAGCCATCCGATCGAACAGCCACCTGATCGAGTGACATTTGCCCCTTAACTTTAAACATTTGAAATCTAGAAGTCATGATCGTCGAGTGGCAACTCGATCGGATAGCCATCCGATCGAGCAGCCATCCGATCGAGCCATCGATGAATTTTGAACTTAGATCGAGTGGCGACCCGATCGGACAGCCATCTGTTTCCCTTCACACTTTGTCAACCTTGAATCGAGTGGCAACCCGATCGGATAGCCATCCGATCGGGCAGCCATCCATTCCTATCACACACAGGTTATCTCGATCGACTGGCAATCCGATGGGATGGCCATCCGATCGGACAGCCATCCGATTTAGTGACTAATCTGACATTTATGCAATCTCGTTATTCTGCCCGACACTTATCTGTTGTAATCTAATCAGGCTAAACCTAAAGAGCTCCCTTTGATCCAATAACAGTCTTAACTGTTAGGAAATCACTGTGAGTATACTCGATCCCTTTTCGTTTTAAACTTTGGGATGTGACATGTATTCTATAAACTAAGAGACTTGATACTTTTGCAAACTATACTCTATCCTATGTGTATGTGAAACTTTTGATTCTTGTATTCTATTTGTGCTATGTGAACGTTTAATCCAGGGTGTGTAGTTCCGCCTTAACAATAGTAGCGCGATAGGAGATACACCTCCCCATTATTCTCGGGGGTATTGTTAGAAGGATTCTAGTTTTCCTTGAGACTTGGGAAAACAACAAAGCATCAGGATACTTGGTGTAGGATCGTTTTCAGACCCGAATGAGTCGTTCAGAAGAGTTTATCTCAGTTTCAGAGGCGGAAACAAAGAAACTAAGTTCAATTCAGCTAGCAATACACTTTAAACTATTGTAATATTGATTTCACACTGTTTTAAAACCTGACAACACTTCGGCAGCACTTCGTTGCTCTAGCCGGAAACTTACAAATGATGACAATTTGAAAGGTATATATAGAGGATGACCCTGACCGTTTGAAGGTGGCATGTCACCCTTCAAACGGTCACCTCTTCAAACTGTTACATGCTCAAACGGTCACAACAAATACAAACGGTCAACATCCAATATTACATTTTCTTTTCAAATAGAAACTTCTAATATGTCTTCATGCGTCCAAGTTATCATGATGATGTCACTTGTGATGTCATCTCTATGATGTCACTTGTGATGTCATGCCTGTTTAGATCCGCAACGAACCCGAGACTCGATAAAAGACGAAGTCGACAGATGTGTGCACCAACAGACTCCCCCTCAGATGTTGACGAGTCTTAAGTGTCGAGTCTTTGCATCTTCAGTCTTTATCAGTCCTTTCGAACTCTTTCAGTCTTTTCTCGCAGGTCTTCAGACTCCCCCTTGCGATATGCTGGCATTTCTTCAGTTCATCAGCATCATCAGCTTTAGGATCTTTGTCTTCAGAATCCGAAACCTAGCACTCTATCTTCAGATTCAGAAATTGAATTTGACTATTCCTGCACATTCTTTACCCAGAAATAAGTTTCTAAATTTAACAATTTGAATGCATCAATAACAACTCTCATATGCATCAACAATCACTCTCCCTCATATCACATACACATAATGAACCACTTGTTGATTTAAAAACATATTTTGACAATTAAGACACACTCCCCTTCACAACCATGTCATCATGTTTAGCACTCGGAACTTTGAAAATCAGCTTTCCAACATCAGTTGTCGAAAATCTTTTTGACTTTTTCAAAAGTTTAAGCTAAAACACACACTAAATCTTTTTGGAATTTTCTAAAAGACAGAAATGCAATGCAGTAAAGAAATATTTACAGACAATATTTTTGAGAGTTCGTGCAAGAGGATCATATCAGTTTATGACAAATCACGAGTACCGTTGAGCTTAGTTACACATTAAGAATTAAACAATTCACTTAGATTGCCGATATACTGATCCACTTAAATTTTCACACAAATTTCAACTGATTCAGGATATGAGTTAGGTGATTTAAAGACTTAAACTCATTCATGTGTCCCACCTCTTGAATATACTCCCGTATCCAGATCCCAATATTCAGTCTTACAGGTGAGTATACCACATATGATATCTGTAAGGGGTTAAATTGCGAGGGCCGTGAGAGCTCATGTCGATCTTTCGATACGCAGAGAGATGACGGATTCGACTTTTGGTGGGTCCCCTTTAGAGGATCTTTTGAATTACAACAACAATGACTATCAATTTTATTGTTTCATCAATTTGCTGAGGGCGGCGCTATATTTCAAGCAAGCAGAAAGTATTCTCCGGGGACTAGGCCATTGCTTCCGCAAAATCAGAAGTCCCGGGATAATACCCCAGATATCACTGAGCATAAAGACCTAGTATCTCAGAAAGGGGGACCTTTCAAACGAGATTTCAGGGGTTACCTATATATCCAAGTAGTGTTCCCCACGAAATAAGCAAGTTTGAATTTAAGTTTATATCCCGAAAAAGCTTACTAAATGTGTAAAAACCTATCGGCATATCATCAGTGAGACTGTTTAACGCTATTTAAACATTACAATTCTTTAGCATACTGTGACTGTCTACTGATGTACTATCATTTCCTCTTCTTTGACACCAAAACTCATTTTTGATTTTATCATGTTTTTGACATTTTCAAATTTTCTAATGTTTTTGGATTTTCTGAAATTTTCTACTCCCCCTAAAATACAAACACATTAAAGTAAATTTGAAATCAAACTATACAATAAACTTGACAACTGATATCGAATCGCTTCAAATCGCCATCCACTTGGCATAAACAATCAGAACTCCCCCTTTCACAAAACTATTTTCTCGTAATGATTTCAAAACACTTAAGTTTGTTTTAACCAAAATGATTTTTCCGGAAAATAAGTTTCGTTAGTTTTACCACTTGTAAGTTAGGGGTGTGGTTCATCACATTGTCCATTCAATCTCTTATATGTGGATTACATCAAGTTCAAACTAATGACCTTGAGTAATCACTTTGTCAGAATCAACCTCTTACCACTTGTAAGTATATCCAAAATATATAACCTCATGTAGGAATAAAACATCTACACAAACCATTTTACCAACAAAGATGCCGATTCCTGCTTCACACTTACCAACCTGGAAGCTCCGGCAAGTCACACTTATCCTGTAAAGTTTTAACAATTTTAAGAACTTTCATACAATCTCATAAAACATGAATGATGCCGATTCCTGATCCACGATATAAACATGGGATCTCCGGCAAGTCAGGTTTTTCAATCAAAGAAAATATCCACCCAAGCCTGACCAGCCTTGGATGTTTTCAATTCAGAAGCAGTTGGAGTGTAAGTTGCTTTCTTTTTAGCATAAAACTCCTTTACCCCTTTTACTTTCCCTTCAACCATTTTTCCGAAAATCTTCTTAACTTTCCCATTAAACGCTTTCTCAACATCAAAGTTATCCTTCTCAGAATAACCCTGATTTGAGATTTCAGACTTTCCAGTTTTCCTTTTAAAATTTCCAGTCCTCAATGGTGGAAAGTTCTCATCATCCATTGAAGGAACTGAGTTTTCATCACTCTCATCAAACTGTGGCTCCTCTGATTTTGTGGAATCAGATTCATCGCCAGATTTTACATCAGATTTCTTAACAACCCATTTTTGGTTGTCAAGTTTAACACTTCGCCTGTAAAATCTCTTCGAACACTCACCAACTTCAAATGTTGAATTTTTGAAAACTTTAAATTTTTCAGTTGGTGGTTCGGTTTTATCAACAATAACTTCTTTCAGTTTTCCAGAAACTCCCTGTTTTGTTTTGGTCGCTTTCGGACAGTTCCATGCAATGTGACCAACTTCATTGCATCGGAAACAGGTTCTGGTTTCTTTCTTCACATAAGCTCCATTCTTTCTCTTCTCAGCAAGAAATTCTTGATTTGTTTGTCTCCAAAATGAGCTCTTCTGTTCTTCCTCTGCAGTTGTCCCTGAAACAAATTTAACTCTGGAATTAAAATCTTTAATATATTTTTCATTTTTATAGTTTTTAGGTGGAATAAAACCAAGTCCTTTCTTTTTGTAGCTACGATTGTGGTTTGGTTTCTTTTGAAAACCAGAACCAGAATTGTAACTCTTTTTCTTGTTTAAACGTTGTTGAAATCTTGAAGTGTATTTTTTAGGTTTTCCAGTAAGATTTAAATCTTTTATTTCAGAAATATTAATTTCTGTCATTTTGAAAACCTTTTTGATCATGTCAAAACGAACACTTCTTATTGGAAACTCTTTATCAAAATATAATTTGTCAGAATCATTCAAAGTATACACAACTTCAAATGTTTCATCATTCAAATTAGATTTTGACAACAAAAATTCTTTACTGTAAACCCGTTTTCCAGATGATTTTGAACTCTTTTCCGACGAACTCGAACTTCTGACTGACTGACACGAACTTTCGGACTCGGACTTTGACTCTGACTCCTCATCCTTATCCAACACCTGATCGACCACTCGTTTTATCAGTTCGGACTCATGATCTGTGTCGGACGCTGTGAACGTGATGTCAATATTGTCAGGTAAAACATCGGTTAACTCGGACTCTAACTTTAGATTGACTACCTTTTGGACTTGTTCCTCATTCGGTTTTCTAGGCGAATACCCTTCCCAAATCGGAGGCGGACACTTATTATAACAGACACCCTGTTTCTTACCAGTATCCTTTTTCTTCTTTGGCTTTGTTTCTTCACCTTTAAACGCTTCAAATCCTTCAACTGTTGGATAAATTCTATCAATTATGTAGTCACAACCTTTGTAACTTTGCAGCAATCTTCTGATTCTTTCATTCTAAGTTGCTTCACTATCCAACTCTTTCTTCCACTTTGCACATTCTTCTATGTACAAGTTGATCTCTTTCTGCTTTGTCATCATGGTAGCATTCAACATCTTCAAAGCTTTCTCTCTTTCAGAGTTAGTCTTTTCCAGACTATTCACAGTTCTGTTCAATACATCATATGACTCTTTCAAATTTTTTACATCAAACAACAACTTTTCTTTCAACTTTTCTAACTCACTAAACCTCTCATCTTTTTCTATACATTGTTTACATGACTCTAAACATGTAAGACAAGGTTTTGTGATTTCAACGATCTTCTCGAGTTCAACTATCTTTTCAACTTCCACAATCTTCTCAACAACCTTGATTTTTTCACTCTGTTCATTCTTTTCTTCTTGAGAAACAGACTCTTCATCTTGACTTTTCTCATCATCATCATCACTGTTATCAATTTGTTCTTCAAGTTTTTCAATGAATTGAGCAATTGACAATCTACTAAACTGTCCAGAATTCTTCAGAATCATGAGATATGTACCCAATTCCTTTTGTGGTAAAGCATCAGCAAGCTTTTTAACCCATTCTGCTGGAGTTTTAGTAATTTTCAACTGAGACATGGTACGCACAAGATGACAATATCTCTCAATGAGACTCTTTGTACTTTCTCCTGGACAACCTGAAAACGAATCTAACTCTTTCTTTAGTACATTTATTCTATTAAAAGTTTCACTTGTCATATTAAAGAAATTGATATCCATGATTTGTAAACACGTTTATCAAAACAATCCCGTTAAGCGAAATATTAAGTCCAAGATAGATCACCTTTTAAAAATATACCTGAAACAAACAAACAAACAATCAGTTTAAACACTATTAAACAACTGAAATAAACTGATACTCGGACTGGTGAATATTTTGCGTTGACTGAAATTTTGTGAACTGAGTTTGATGTCAAACCGTGCGAACTGCCGGATCAAAAACAACCAAACTGAACAAACCACACAACCTGAAAAAAATTCGAATTCAAAACAAGCTGAAATACCACTTCTTTGATTTCATTAGACCTTACAACAAATGATCTGATTGGGCAGCTCAAACTGATTTGGCCTCTAAAATTCACTTATCCGACAACAATGATTGGGTCATTTGACTTAGTAAATGTGATTGGACCGATGTATTATGTATACCCACCAAACCGACAAAACTCACTTGTAAATCCACTAAATGCTTTAATGGGATGACATAATTACACAACTATTTGACCTCTTTTTAAATGTGAACGACACATGCAACTTCTATTTCCAATCCCACTAAGTCGACACCTATTATCTAATCACATAAAATCACATGCAACCTTTTGTCCACTAAAATCTCATTGGACCGCAATTTATAACTGGCTGACAACTCTGATGTTTAAACACTTGAACCGAGACTATTCACATGTAACGACAACCTTTAATACATCACTATGAAAGTGGCTGATTTATGATAATCACATGCAACCTTGAACAAAAACAACATGTGACCGACTGACATCCTCGATTAATAATTCACTAAAGCTGGCAACAACACATGCAAACCGACATAAACCACATGATCTCTTATTCCCAATGTACTGACACTGTGTTAGATGAATCACACAAAATGATGAACTTTCAAACGGTAGTCGTGTTTCAAACTGTCATGTCAGTTTCAAACGGTTAACCCAAAATTTTCAAACGGTCAGTCACCTTCAAACGGACATGGTCAATTTCAAACTGACAACCATGTATTTTCAAACGGTCATGTGCATTTTCAAACTGTAAGGTGCATTTTCAAACTGTCAGGAGCAGATTTCAAACGGTCACGGTCAATTTCAAACGGACATGTGCTGGACTCGTTCAAACGGTCACCAACTTTCAAGCCATTTTTACCACTTTTACTTTGAATTTTAAACTGAAACTTTCAAGGGTTTGTTAACTATCAATTCCGAACACAGTATGCAAATTTGAGCTGATTCTGACCGTGAAAAGTTTTGATTTTCGAAAAAGAATGATGTAGAAACAGAAATCGCAACTGAATTGTATAGAACTCTTCTTCCTGAGCTCTGATACCACTTGTAGGATCGTTTTCAGACCCGAATGAGTCGTTCAGAAGAGTTTATCTCAGTTTCAGAGGCGGAAACAAAGAAACTAAGTTCAATTCAGCTAGCAATACACTTTAAACTGTTGTAATATTGATTTCACACTGTTTTACAACCTGACAACACTTCGGCAGCACTTCGTTGCTCTAGCCGGAAACTTACAAATGATGACAATTTGAAAGGTATATATAGAGGATGACCCTGACCGTTTGAAGGTGGCATGTCACCCTTCAAACGGTCACCTCTTCAAACTGTTACATGCTCAAACGGTCACAACAAATACAAACGGTCAACATCCAATATTACATTTTCTTTTCAAATAGAAACTTCTAATATGTCTTCATGCGTCCAAGTTATCATGATGATGTCACTTGTGATGTCATCTATATGATGTCACTTGTGATGTCATGCCTGTTTAGATCCGCAACGAACCCGAGACTCGATAAAAGACGAAGTCGACAGATGTGTGCACCAACACTTGGGCTATCACTTGTTGGACTGCGAACACTAGCACGGCTGAAACTATTTTGTTGCACTATATATGGATATGAGTTGTTTTATACTACTATGCTATTAGTCAAACTTGTATACTCGCCAGTACATTTTTGTACTGACCCTATTTTAATACATGTTGCAGGCTGATAGGATGCTGTGAATCAAGAACTTGCTAGGATGCTGCTTAGAAACACATCTTAGTTAAATTTAGAAACATGAAACTCCTTTGGATGATTGTACTTGATAAATTTGGATGTTTGATGCTTTTAGACAAGTTGTTATGAAATCTTGATTAATATATATCGAAATTTTTAGTGTTATGGAATCTCATGAGCAATCAGAACGCTTAGTGCTCTCACCCTGATGTTTCCGCCATCGGTTGGGGTGTGACAGATTGGTATCGGAGCCATAACTATAGGGAATTAGGATAAGTAGTGATACTTGCCCTAGTCTATAGTTCTAGGAATCTTGATTCTTATCTGTTGTTTAAAACTTATGCATTCTACTATATCTGCTCCCTAGCAGCATATATCCCTGCTAAGCTTACATGCCTTTCCTAAGGCTGATATAATATACACTTGATACCTCGAAAACACTGTTAACCAGTGTTTGTATTTTGCACGAGATTTGCCCTCAAGATAGGAGTGACATCCGAACCTTGATGGAAAATATCCATATTATTCTAGTAGGTCTTGTCTGCGGATAAGTACCAACGCTGTTAGGGTACGATGTTGTCAAGTTAGAGGTGAAACTCAAACCTTGATAACTAGTCCCACTCTTTGATGATTTTATGTCTCGCCAAAAGTCTCGAAACTTCCATTCAATTGGGTACGTGAAATGACCAAAAGGACGAATATCGTAGGCCTAACATCGATGACGTATTTGTCTAAGTAAGTCAAGACACGTTACCTCAATTCGAAAGGGGTTCGAATCACTTTGGTTAGTCATCGTTCCTCTACCCGGAACACTCTATGTTTTATGAGCCTATCTTTTATGTTATCTCGACTTTTACATGCGGTTTTAGACTTAATTCTTCGTTTATCTTGATTCTTCGTTTATTTTGAGACTTTTCACGAATAGCACATACGTCCGCAATCTAAAACCTTAATTCTAATCTCAGAATCAAACTAAATTTATGAAGCTTCATTCTATCATGATAGCGTATATGGGAATCTGGATCGACTATGATATTATGTGAATCCCTCTGATGAATCTATGTGTTAATGGGGTTGTAAAGCACTAAATGTAACATGGCATAGAAGTACGAGGGAAAAGTGATGTGTCTGAAGTATGGTGGATACGCCGCTGGTACTTCCTATATATAAGTGTTTCAGACATGTTACCAACTTTCCTATTAAGTGCCATGTGAAACTTAGTGTTTTGCAGACCGGTGATGAGTTTGTTGAAATCTAATCCATGGGAAACTACTTGAGTAATCTACAAGGAATCTATGTGTAATCTATGCGTACTCTAGTGTAATCTACGTGTAATACAAGTATGTGTTGTTTTGAGAAACAAAACGCGAAACGTAGCCTAGCGCCGAAGACGAGGATGACGTGGCATGTCCGAAGCATGGTGGATACACCGCTGGTACTTCCTATATATAAGTGTTTCTGGCATGTTACCCAGTCTTCGTACCACGCGCTAAGCGAAGTTCGTAGTTTTGTAGGCTCGGGTTGAAGTTGTGGAATCTAAATCGTTAATCAATGTTGAAACTATTTGGTTAGTCTATGTTGAATCTATGATGTGAAAGGTGGTGGGATCTAACATGGTGGTTAACGAAGGGTGACACCGATGACGTGGGGGACGTGGCATGATTGAAGCATGGTGGATACGCCGCTGGTACTTCCTATATATAAGTGCTTCCATCATGCTGCCGAACTTTCGTATCACGTGCCACGCGGGATTTCGTTGTTTGTGGGTTGTTAACATGAATCTGTGAGGATCTATTGAATCTATTGGAATCTATGAATCTATCGAATCTATCAGAAACTACTGAATCTATTGGAGTCTATTAATCTATTGTATCTATTGAATCTATGGAATCTATTGGAATCTATGTGAAACTAATGGAATAGTCTACATGAATCTCTGATGATGAGTATGTTTTGTGACACGTAACATGACACCGAGTACGAGGCAGAAGCGATGTGCCCAAAGCGTGGGGGATACGCCGCTGGTACTTCCTATATATAAGCGTTTTGACATGTTGCCAAACTTCGTATAACGTGCCATGCGAAGGTCGTGGGTTGTGGTGTTAAGACTAATGTGAATCGTGTGAACCTTGTTGAATCTTGAGCCTTTAATCTATCATGTGTGAATCTATATTGTGAGATTACGTGAATCTAGACTTACACGATCCTGTTGTTGGATCTTTAGGATGTCTTCTCGAAAGCTCTCCGACACTCTCAAGAGATCCAGGGAAAAGTATCAAAAAAAGTTGATGTCCTTTATGGCCGACCAGATCACTCGAGTCGTGCCAAAGATTGTCTCTGAGATCCAAGGATCGAATACTCCGCCCTCTTCTGTTGACTCTAAGACGGAGAAGGAAAAGTCTACCAAATTCACCTATAAGCATTTTATCTCGTGCAACCCTAAGTCTTTCACGGGCAGTGATGGGGTGACTACTATGCTTGAATGGTTTGACAGCATCGAGGTTACCTTCATCAACAGCGAATGACCAGATCATCTAAAGACTAGGAGTGCAACTGGAATGTTTCAAGGCAGAGCATTGGAGTGGTGGACAAATGAGAGAAACATTCGTTCGAACGAAGAAGCCTATGCTCTTCCATGGGCTGAGGTGCGAGAATTAATGATGCTTGAATTCTGCCCTCCTCATGAACAACTGAAGCTCGAAGAAGAGTTCTGGCACTTGAAGCAGATTGGTATCAGAAGCTTTGTGTCCATAGAATTTGAATCTTTGCTAAACTATGCACGCTCTATGTTACCTAAGTCGTTTTCGGTGGAGATTTCCGATGGGAAATCTATTCTAGTTGATTCTATTATCAGTGGTTGTTCCTTGATTCTTAACGACCACGTGTTTACTATTGATCTAATACCCATGCAACTGGGCAGTTTTGATGTCATTATCGGTATGGATTGGTTGTGTAAGAACCATGCCGAGATTGCTTGTCATGAGAAGTTTGTTCGTTTACCTCTACCATCTGGTGATATCTTGCACGTTTATGGAGACCTACCTGCGAAAGGACTGAGGCTGATGTCATGCACACAAGCGAGCAGGTGCTTACGTAAACAAAACCTTGCTTTCTTGGCCCACGTGGTGGAACAAAAGAGCAAGGGGAAGAACATAAGCGATGTTCCAGTGGTGTGTGACTTCCCCGATGTCTTTCCTGAGGATCTACCTGGTCTTCCTCCTCCTAGATCTGTTGATTTTCGTATTGATCTCATACCTGGTGCGACTCCTGTCGCCAAGGCCCCGTATCGTCTTGCACCTTCCGAGATGCAAGAGTTATCTAGTCAGCTTCACGAACTACTTGAGAAGGGATTCATTCGTCCAAGTACCTCTCCGTGGGGTGCTCCCGTGCTATTCGTCAAGAAGAAAGATGGTTCGTTCATATGTGTATGGACTACCGTGAACTCAATAAGCTTACCATTAAAAATCGTTATCCCCTTCCCCGTATCGATGATTTATTTGACCAACTACAAGGCGCGTCCTGTTTCTCGAAAATCGATCTTCGTTCTGGTTACCATCAGCTTCGAGTTCTCGAAGATGATGTACCCAAAACCGTATTTCGTACCCGTTATGGACACTACGAGTTCATGGTCATGCCTTTTGGATTGACCAACGTAACCACTGTGTTCATGGATCTAATGAACCGTGTGTGTAAACCTTATCTTGATCGTTTTGTGATAGTCTTTATTGATGATATTCTAATTTATTCTAAAACTAAAGCTGACCATGCTCGACATTTACGCTTGATGCTTGAACTCTTACGTGGTGAACGTCTGTATGCTAAATTTTCTAAGTGTGAGTTTTGGATTAATGAAGTACAATTTCTTGGTCACGTCATTAGTAAGCAAGGTATTCATGTTGACCCATCTAAAATCGAAGATGTGAAGAATTGGAGTACGCCTAAATCTGCATCTGAGATTCGTTCCTTCTTAGGATTGGCGGGGTATTACCGCCGGTTCATTTCGGACTTCTCTAAGATCGCTGTTCCTCTGACTTCGCTAACTCAGAAAGAGAGACCTTTTGTTTGGGGTCCCGAACAAGAGAAATCTTTTCAAACTCTTAAGACTCTTTTGTGTAATGTCCCTGTTCTAACTCTTCCCGATGAAATGATGATTTCGTGGTATATTGCGATGCCTCGAATCATGGTTTGGGCTGTGTGCTCATGCAGCGAGACAAGGTTATTGCTTATGCCTCCCGCCAACTCAAGGTACATGAGAAAAACTATACCACTCACGATCTGGAGCTTGGTGCAGTTGTGTTTGCGTTAAAGATATGGCGACACTATTTGTATGGTACTAAGTGTGTGGTTTGGTGCTGTACACTTCGTGGAGAAACCGGTCGAAATCATGGATCAAGGAGTCAAGCGAATGAGGCGCAGCAAAATTCCCATTGTCAAGGTTCGATGGGAAGGAAAGCGTGGTGCCGAATTCACTTGAGAATTGAAAAGTGAGATGAAGGCCAAGTATCCGCAGCTCTTCGAGCAGTCTTCCTCTAAGATTTCAGGGACGAAATCTCCTAAAGGAGGGGAGACTGTAACGCCCTGCGTCCCTAAACTTTAGACTTTTGGCAAGTTTAGTCCCTGGACTTTTCCTGTTGTCAATTTTGATCCCTGAACTATGTAGACATTAATACTTTTGGTACTTGGTGAATTTTATGCTAAATCTAAATACTTGAAATGCCTAATTCTATATGCTTGTAATGTCTAAATCTAAATACTTGAAATGCCTAATTCTAAATACTTTGAATGCCTAAATCTATATACTTGGAATGTCTAAATCTATATGCTTTGGTGCTTGACTCTGGAGGCTCGTGAAACTTGAGACTTGGTTGAACGAGGGACTGGAGTCTTGTCACGGGCGGAAACTATGAAACTTTGAAATCTTTTTTTTGTTATTGCTATAATCTAGTTATACTATTACCCAATAATACGCAACCTTAATCGAACTCGTAAATCGAATAGAAGACGTGAAACGGAAAGGATGGGATTGACCGAGTGGCAATCCGATCGGATGACCACCCGATCGGATAGCCACCCGATCGGATGACCACCCGATCGGATGGCCACTCGATGGGACCGCCATCCGATCCGTGCACACCTTCACCCTTCACACTTTCCCACACTATAAATAGGAGCTGTCACATCAGTCCTTCACTGATGTGACAGCCTTGCTCGACCAGACGCACGCCCACCACATTTCTTTGATTTCTCGGCAATTTCGGTACGTTTTACACTAGATTCTTGTACTTTCTTGATCTACACAACATTCTCTATGAGATTCTCCTTTGAAATCTCACTTTTCACCGTGAAATCTCTTAGATCTGAGTTCTTAAGGATGATGTCATCAATGGTGGTTTGTACAAACTACTACACGATGTCATTCCTGATGAAACTTAGCTTAGATCTAAGGAATTCCATGCGTTTACAAGAAATCTAAGCTAAGACCTATACTTTTCAAGCTAAAAACCGGTGTTTATCTTCATCTCTCCTCAAACTCTTCACTTTAAACAATGGAATTCGGGTCTGAACGGACTGTAGACTCGGTTATTAGTCTGGAATTGGTTTGGAGACGGAATATTACAGAAAAGATGACCGCAGCACGGATTCTGACATAAAACCGTTACGAACAGATGACCGAGCGGACTGGGGTGATTCCCACCCGATCGAATCGGCTGGACACTGAGGGGTTTACAGTTGTCGAAGTACGTACCACGTCGTCATTGCTTTAGACAGAAACTTGGAGTTTTACAAAATAAGAACGGGACAAGGTAACCCGATCGAGTGGCAACCCGATCGGATAGCCATCCGATCGAACAGCCACCCGATCGAGTGACATTTGGCCCTTAACTTTAAACATTTAAAATCTAGAAGTCATGATCGTCGAGTGGCAACTCGATCGGATAGCCATTCGATCGAGACATCGATGAATTATGAACTTAGATCGAGTGGCGACCCGATCGGATGGCCATCCGATCGGACAGCCATTCGTTTCCCTTCACACTTTGTCAACCTTGAATCGAGTGGCAACCCGATCGGATAGCCATCCGATCGGGCAGCCATCCACTCCTATCACACACAGGTTATCTCGATCGACTGGCAATCCGATCGGATGGCCATCCGATCGGACAGCCATCCGATTTAGTGACTAATCCGACATTTATGCAATCTCGTTATTCTGCCCGACACTTATCTATTGTAATCTAATCAGGCTAAACCTAAAGAGCTCCCTTTGTTCCAATAACAGTCTTAACTGTTAGGCAATCACTGTGAGTATACTCGATCCCTTTTCGTTTTAAACTTTGGGATGTGACATGTATTCTATAAACTAAGAGACTTGATACTTTTGCAAACTATACTCTATTCTACGTGCATGTGAAACTTGTGATTCTTGTATTCTATTTGTGCTATATGAACGTTTAATCCAGGGTGTGTAGTTCCGCCTTAACAATAGTAGCGCTATAGGAGATGCAACTCCCCATTATTCTTGGGGGTATTGTTAGGAGGATTCTAGTTTTCCTTGAGACTTGGGAAAACAACAAAGCATTGGGATACTTGGGCTATCACTTGTTGGACTACTAACACTAGCACGGCTGAAACTATTTTGTTGCATTACATATGGATATGAGTTGTTTTATACTACTATGCTATTAGTCAAACTTGTATACTCGCCGGTACATTTTTATTCTGACCCTTAGGGCTGTAAACGAACCGAACGAACACGAACAAGGCCTTGTTCGTGTTCGTTCGTTAAGGAAATAAATGTGTTCACGAACGGTTCATGAACACTTACCGAACGAGATTTTATGTTCGTGTTCGTTCATTAAGGAAATGAGCGTGTTCGCGAACGGTTCACGAACACAAACGAACACAAATAAATTTGGCGAACGCGACGAAGGATAAAGATAGATGGCCCAGACAGTAGCACTCGAACTTGAATCCCTTATTGTGGAACGGAGGTCGATCGTATTCGCCGATGTAAATAATGAGAAATGAAAGGGAAATGATGCATAAACAAGGTGAAAGTGTGTTTCCTAGTTTAATTGTTAGGGTAATAAAATAAATAAAAGTTTAATAATATAAAAAGTACAAATAAAATATAAGAAAGTACAAATATCTTCAATTAAAACACAAACATACGAATATAAACGAATGCAAATCAACGAATGTTCACGAACACGTTCACGAACACCTTACCGAACGTTCACGAACACAATCGAACGAACGAGACCTCTGTTCATGTTCGTTCATTTAACTAATCGAACGAAATTTCTTGTTCATGTTCGTTCGTTTATTAAACGAACGAACATAAACGAACTTCCCGCCGAACGGTTCACGAACTGTTCGCTGAACGTTCGGTTCGTTTACAGCCCTACTGACCCTATTTTAATACATGTTGCAGGCTGATAGGATGCTGTGAATCAAGAACTTGCTAGGATGCTGCTTGATGCGTGTGAAGTGTGTATATGAATTTAGGTATATTTTAAGCCCCTTTTACACTTTCTTTAGCCAAGTTTTAAATTTATAAAACACGATATTTACTAACACTAAACACACATATGGGCAAGTGCACCCATCGTGAGCGTAGTATAGTGTTGGTAAGATACCGAGGTCGTCCAAGGACACAAGAGCTTTTAGTACCGGTTTATCCTCAACGTCTAATCAAATCAAAAAGTTTAAAAAATGTTTTAAACTAAGAAAAATAAAAACTAATTAAAATGCTGAAAATAAAAATAAAAATAAAAACAGATAGACAAGATGAATCACTTGGTTCCGACTCGTGTATAGTGTAACCTTTGATTATTTCCGCACTTTTGCACTTATTTAAGAGATTATCTTAGTTATTGTAGTAGGCCCCTCTTTTGAAGGTGACGTTACCCTCAACCCAGTAGTTTGAGTCAGCAAGGATACAATCCTAAAGGGTCGGATTATTGAAAGATAATGAATTAAGTTATTAATGCAAATTATGGTAGGCCCCTCTTTTGGAGGTGACGTTACCCTCGACTAAGTAGTCTGAGTCAGCAGGGATACAGTCCTAAATAGCCGGGTTATAGTATTAATAGTAGTTTAACTTATGAGGGGATCAAAGAGTTTGGACCCCCGCCATCCAATACCGTTAAGTATTGAAGGAGGTCCTACTAAATTTGACCCAGGTCCATTGCAGGACCTCTAAACGCTGAACAACGGCAAGACTCTTACCAAACCGTTCCCTTAACCCCCGACCAGGTAGCCAACATACCTCCATATAGACCGTGGAGATATGAATGGTGAAAATCTTTTATTTTATACAGACAGTAAAATAATGTCAAGACACCACGGACAAACGATAAGGAAGAATCACCTTCAACATAAGAAACTAGTTATTAAAGTCATTAATATAAAACCAAGTAAAAAGTGCGAAAAGATTAGAAATAAAAAGTATTACACTAGACACTTGTCTTCACCAAGTGATGTAAGAGACTTAGGCAAACATGGCCTTGATTGTCAAGAACTCTTACGATCAATCTTAGATCCCGAGACGACTCACACACTCTATGATGGACAATGGATGATGGTGGTGGATGATGGTGTTATGGTGGTGGTGGGTGGTGGGTGAAGTGTGAGAGAGGTGGTGTGCCAAGGGATGGTTTGAGCTTGAGCCAAGCACTCCTATTTATAGGCTGAACAGAAGCTCGGGCACGGCCCCGTGTCCAGTGGGCACGGCCCCGTGTCCACATCCTTCTCTTTCTTCATTTAATGCAGCTTGTCTTATTAGTTGACCACGCCCCCGTGTCCGCTGAGCACGACCCCGTGTGCAGAAGAATCTTTGTACTATAAAGATTTGCCTGGATTGTGCGAATCTTATAGTTGACCACGGCCCCGTGTCCGCTGAGCACGGCCCCGTGGTGGGCAATAGAAGCTTCTACCACTTTGTCTTTTCTGCTGACGCTTGGGCACGCCCCCGTGCTGGCTGAGCACGGGGCGTGTTCAGTCTTCTGTCTTCTTGTTTTGCTTGGGAAGATGCTGTCGTGGGGTCGGGCATGTCACGTTTGTTCCTTTTCTTGTATTTATGTTAGATTTTGCTGTCTTTTTGCTTCTTTTGTTAATTTGAGCTCATTTAATCCTGAAAATACAAAAGGAAGACAAAAGCACACTTTTTCCAACATTAGTACTAAAAAAGGGTTAGTTTTATGCCACAATTGATGTAATTTATATGTTGCATTTTGCACACATCAAATACCCCCACACTTGAATCTTTGCTTGTCCTCAAGCAAAACTCTTTATAATGTGGCTTTACACTCCCAAATGGAATGGGTAGAGAATAAGGTTTTTGGGCTTGTCATAGGGTGTCGGGATTTCCAAGATTCTTTATTTAGTTTTATTTTTATTTATTTACAATCCTATTCGTCATGATTTATTTAAAACTTTTCATAAGATAAATTACTTATTAGGGCATAACATGCCTCTTTAAAATTTTATTTATATACAAGTTCACATACCTCACGGGGATCACTCAACACTCGGCCGAAAATGTATTTTTGTGGATCACTCGAGAGCGGCATGGAACTTACTCCTACCATAGGCTTGCCAAGCAATCAATCCTCCTCCTTTTTAACTATATACCTTTGTAAATATCAAGAGGACTTTTTGGGTGAAGGGTTAGGCTTGGGTTAAAGGTAGGTGGTTGGGTTAGTGGTTAGTAGAAAAGGGCGAAAAAGCGTAACAAGCGTCGGTTTTCGTAAGACTTTCTATTTTTGTAACTTTTATTTTGATGAAGCTATTATTCAAACAAAGTTATTTTTAATAAACTTGTTTGTTTATTTTCTTTTGCTTCATAATCAAATTTTTTTTTTTTGACAAGTCATATAAAGAACCGAGCTAGTTACTAAAACAAAGGGTTAAAAATGAAAAAGGTTTTGGTGGGTGAAAGGGTGTTTGTTTGGGTTATGAAATGAAAAGGTTTAGGCTCAAAGGGGCTAACTAGGAGGATTTCGGGTAGGTGGTAAAAAAAAGAAAAATAATGGTGTAGAAATAAAAAGGGTTAGTCCTAATGCCTCCATCATTTACTTACTCGGGTTTAAGTTGGTAAGGACCGGGAATGTATCGTCATGGCAAGTTCTAGAGTCGTAAGAACCAAGCGGCTATTCACACAAGAAACGAAAAATGAGCATTTAGTTTAAAGATATGTATTTGTATGCTCGATAAAGGCTCAAAACTCACTTTTGTGGGAATGGGTTTTTATGTGATCAAGTATATATAATTGAATTTTAACTAAGCTTGTCATGCCTTTTCATAATTTTCTTCTGTTGGTTCTTTTTATCACGACGCTATCGGTTGTAAATTCGTAAAAATATAACCTTTTTTAGAACTTTGAAATTCCCAAGTTAAACCTAGACAAGTAAAAAAAATGAAAATTTTTTTTTGAAAAAATTTGGGGTGATTAGCGGTTCCAATAGAGTTTTGTGTAAGGCTTGTATTTAGGACTTGCAAGATTCAAGGTTTTAGCATCCCCCCACACTTAAATTACACATTGTCCTCAATGTGTCCCAAAAATAAGTTTTTAGGTTGATTGAATGTGTAAAAAGGGTGAAAAAGCAAAAATTTATGTTACTGGGTGCCTGGACACGACCCCGTGTTGGGTGGACACGACCCCGTGTTCAGGTGCGAGTAACGAAAACTTACAGAAGGTGAGCACGGGGGCGTGTCGGCTGGACACGACCCCGTGTCTGGGAAAGGTCTGCAGGTTTAAGACAAACAACAGGTCTGGGGAGTGGGCACGGGGGCGTGTCGGCTGGACACGACCCCGTGTAGACAGTCTGCAAGGTTGAAAAACAGGTTTCTGGTCTCGGTTTTCCTGTCCCGACTTTAGTAGCACTAAGGTTTAGTGCTCTAAGCCTCGTATGTACCTGTTTTATCAATAAACACTCCACCAAAGCATAGAAAACATCCTAGATTACCATTGTTCAACATCAAAGTTAAAAGAAAAATAAATGCAGAAAATAAAAGAAGTTAGGGAAAGTAAATTGTTCAACACTTGGCACGCAGGCCTTAAATTGTTCAAGATTAGAAAAGGTTAACCAGGGGAATCATCAACCAACCGCTTCTTCATCCGCTCATCCCGCCTAATCCATGTCCTCGCCTTCATCATCATCATCTCCACCATGCCCAGCAATGTACTCCCGGATATTTCCAATATCATCTTGGATATCGGATATGTTTCTCTCGATCGCCCCAACCCGGTTGTACGTGTTGCTTTCCATATTGTAGGTGTTCCTGGTGCACATGAGGTTTTCCTGCAATAAATCATGTAAACTTTGAAAGTTAGGAAAACCGCCTCCGGAGGAGGATTGGCCTGGATCACCATGGGGCTGGTACTGGTACTGATGATGTTGTGGAGCGTGAAGGACAAGTGCCTCCTGCGGGTTCCATGCATGCCCTTGCATTCTTTGGAAGCTCACCGTCCCGTCTTCAGCCTCATAAATTAGGTTCATTGAGCGGCAGATGTGTATATCTACCCTACCCGACCATGGGCCCCTTCCGAATGACCTAGGTATGTTGGTGAAGTGCTTGAAGAGACGGTACACCCATCCTCCAAAAAAGATGGGGGTTTGTGCAGTAGCAAGGCGGTTATGATGGATGTTTCGGAGCATGAGGAACGGAACATCAAGGGGCCTGCGGGTGTGGATGCAGTGGAGGACAACTAAATCTCTTAACCCAACGACGCCACTGCTATCATGCCTTTGGCTAAGAGAGTAGCCGAGGAGCCTATGGATGTATCTGTAGAGCGGATCCCTCAACTTCGTACTCTTAGTGCTGCTCGGATTGTAGTACCCTTCACCAATCTGAGCCCAAATGGCTTGGCGTTCGTTCTCACCTATCTCTCGCATTCCTCCAGTATTTTCCTCGTTGCCTGCATCTTCTTCAGCATACAACCCGACAATCGATCCAAATTGTACCATGGAGATCGAATACTTGGTTCCTCCACATCGGAATGCTACCCCATCATTGTCGAATGGGTCGCACCTTGAGTTGAATGTGAAGGTGCTATAGAATTCCAAAGTGCATTCGTGGACGGAACGAAGTCAAGTTGTTAAAGCGACTCTTAGTGGTCCCGTGACAAGATTGTTGAAACGGTCGAGTTGGTTGACCAATGCTAACAGGTCCGTGCATGCTTGCCTCGGGTATTCTTCCGGTCTTGTTTGAAGAACTTCGTATCTAGCCCTAGCATCGAGCTCGTTTGCGTTAAACCTCGTGAACTTCCTTGCCATCTGAAAGAATACACCAAAAGTTAGCACGAAACATTAGGATTTTTGGACAAAACATGCAAACAGTGGGCTGGACACGACCCCGTGTTCAGCGGACACGGCCCCATGTCCAGGCGTCTGTTACAAAAAATTCCATTTTTCGACCCGGAAAATGAAACCCTAAGTACCGTTTTTCTCAAAATGACCCGTTTACCCATTCAATTTTATCTTTTTCGGTTCAAGAACAAGGGTTTGGGGTTTTTGTGAGAAATTGGGCGAATCTATGAACAATACAAGTGTATTTACTTCCTTTAACACTAATCTAACTAAATGCAAACAGATCTAAACAAAAATTTGAGGTTTGATCCGGATGAACTTCAAGAACCCTAGATTTTTCCCCAAATTTTTGGTGTTTTAACTACATGCAAGTAACTAATCTAACTAAGAATAGTGATAGAATCATACCTTGACGTTGCTAGAATGATAGGAGACGTTGAAAATCTGCGGAAAATTGCATGGAACCAGAGCTTTTTCGGGGAAACAGGGCGTGTGGAATGGTGTAATTGTTATGAAAAATGGGATATATCCCGACTGCAGCGCGGACACGGCCCCGTGTCCGGCGGACACGGCCTCGTGTCGAGCAAAGTTTTGAAATATTTTTTTTAGTGCTCGTGTGAGTGCCCCTTTGTTTCCCAAAAAAAATTGGTTAGAAGACTTACCGATTTAGATGTCGTCCTTATCATTCGTAACTTACTAGGTATGATGTTGATGTTTTCATTCTTCCACCATTTGAAGCGAGATTTCCTCCTCTTCATCCTCAATGAATCCTTGATAGAGTTTCAGCCGTTGGCCATTGACTTTGAATGGAGGCCCATTTCGAGATTTAATTTCTATTGCACCGTGTGGGAAAATATGGGTGATGGAAAAAGGTCCTGACCACCTAGACTTTAATTTAC
>JARYGA010000911.1:0-45439 GCA_030545235.1 Helianthus tuberosus | reverse complement strand
GTTCTCGGTATTGAAAAATCTTCGTAAATTAAATCACACGTGTATATGTTGACATTTAAGAGATATACAGTCAAGAAAATCAAGGGCAATGGTGATATATATGCGGATTAGACACCAAAAAAATAACTCAACAAATGGCAACAATTTAAGGAATGTGTTTAGAGACGGCATCAGATTCCTAATTGATGGAGAATGGACTGGTGGTAAGAAAAGCTGCTTTTAGGAGGTTGTTAAGTGTTTTCGCCCGACGATTCCATTCTTAGGTGGTTGGTTTGGCCCTTGTTCCTATAACTCGAATCCTAGCCCGGTATATCCCATTTTAATCTTACACCATTGTGAACCTTACGCCTTTTTTACTCTCTGATCGAGGTTCTCGGCATTGAAAAATCTTCGTAAACTAAATCACACGTGTATATGTTGACATTTAAAAGATATACAGTCAAGAAAATCAAGGGTAATGGTGATATATATGCGCATCAGATTCCTAGTTGTTGGCGAAAGGTCTGGTGGTAAGAAAAGCTGCTTCTAGGAGGTTGTCAAGTGTTTTCGCTCGAGGATTCCATTCTAGAGTGGTTGGTTTGGCCCTTGTTCCTGTCACTCGAATCCTAGCCCGGTATATCCCATTTTAATATTACACCATTGTGAGCCTTACGCCTTTTTTACTCTCTGATCGAAGTTCTCGGCATTGTAAAATCTTCATAAACTAAATCACACGTGTATATGTTTATATTTAAGAGATATACAGTTAAGAAAATCAAGGGCAATGGTGATATATATGCGGATTAAAATCCAACAAAAAAACACTCAACAAATGGCTACAATTTAAGGAATGTATTTAGTGACGGCATCAGATTCCTAATTAATGGAGAAAGGTCTGGTGGCAAGAAAAGATGCTTCTAGGAGGTTGTCAAGTGTTTTCGCTCGACGATTCCATTCTTGGGTGGTTGGTTTGGCCCTTGTTCCTGTAACTCGAATCCTAGCCCGGTATATCCCATTTAAATTTTACACCTTTGTGAACCATACGCCTTTTTTACTCTCTGATCGAGGTTCTCGGCATTGAAAAATCTTCGTAAACTAAATCACACGTGTATATGTTGATATTTAAGAGATATACAGTCAAGAAAATCAAGGGCAATGGTAATATATATGCGGATTAGACACAAAAAAAAACACTCAACAAATGGCTACAATTTAAGGAATGTGTTTAGAGACGGCATCAGATTCCTAATTGATGGAGAAAGGTCTGGTGGTAAGAAAAGCTGCTTTTAGGAGGTTGTCAAGTGTTTTCGCCCGACGATTCCATTCTTAGGTGGTTGGTTTGGCACTTGTTCCTATAACTCGAATCCTAGCCCGGTATATCCCATTTTAATCTTACACCATTGTGAACCTTACGCCTTTTTCACTCTCTGATCGAGGTTCTCGGCATTGAAAAATCTTCGTAAACTAAATCACACGTGTATATGTTGACATTTAAAAGATATACAGTCAAGAAAATCAAGGGCAATGGTGATATATATGCGGATTAGACACAAAAAAATCACTTAACAAATGGCTACAATTTAAGGAATGTGTTTAGTGACGGCATCAGATTCCTAATTGATGGACAAAGGTCTGGTGGCAAGAAAAGCTGCTTCTAGGAGGTTTTCAAGTGTTTTCGCTCGACGATTCCATTCTTGGGTGGTTGGTTTGTTGTTCCTGTAACTCGAATCTTAGCCCGGTATATCCCATTTTAATTTTACACCATTGTGAACCTTACGCATTTTTTACTCTCTGATCGAGGTTCTCGGCATTGAAAAATCTTCGTAAATTAAATCACACGTGTATATGTTGACATTTAAGAGATATACAGTGAAGAAAATCAAAGGCAATGGTGATATATATGCGGATTAGACACCAAAAAAAATCACTCAACAAATGGCTACAATTTAAGGAATGTGTTTAGTGACGGCATCAGATTCCTAAATGATGGAGAAAGGTCTGGTGGTAAGAAACGCTGCTTCTAGGAGGTTGTCAAGTGTTTTCGCTCGACGATTCCATTCTTGGGTGGTTGTTTTGGCCCTTGTTCCTGTAACTCGAATCCTAGCCCGGTATATCCCATTTTAATCTTACACCATTGTGAGCCTTACGCCTTTTTTACTCTCTGATCGAGGTTCTCGGCATTGAAAAATCTTCGTAAACTAAATCATACGTGTATATGTTGACATTTAACAGATATAAAGTCAAGAATATCATGGGCAATGGTGATATATATGCGGATTAGACACAAAAAAAAATCACTTAACAAATGGCTACATTTTAAGGAATGTGTTTAGTGACGGCATCAGATGTCTAATTGATGGACAAAGGTCTGGTGGAAAGAAAAGCTGCTTCTAAGAGGTTGTCAAGTGTTTTCGCTCGACGATTCCGTTCTTGGGTGGTTGGTTTGGCCCTTGTTCCTGTAACTCGAATCGTAGCCTGGTATATCCCATTTTAATCTTACACCATTGTGAACCTTTCGCCTTTTTTAGTCTCTGATCGAGGTTCTCGGTATTGAAAAATCTTCGTAAATTAAATCACACGTGTATATGTTGACATTTAAGAGATACACACTCAAGAAAATCACGGCCAATGGTGATATATATGCGGATTAGACACCAAAAAAAAATCACTCAACAAATGGCTACAATTTAAGGAATGTGTTTAGTGACGGTATCACATTCCTAATTGATGGAGACAGGTCTGGTGGGAAGAAAAGCTGCATCTAGGAGGTTGTCAAGTGTTTTCGCTTGACGATTCCATTCTTGGGTGGTTTGTTTGGCCCTTGTTCCTGTAACTCGAATCCTAACCCGGTATATCCCATTTTAATTTTACACCATTGTGAACCTTACGCCTTTTTTCCTCTCTGATCGAGGTTCTCGGCATTGAAAAATCTTCGTAAACTAAATCACATGTGTATATGTTGATATTTAAGAGATATACAGTCAAGAAAATCAAGGGCAATGGTGATATATATGCGGATTAGACACCAAAAAAAACACTCAACAAATGGCCACAATTTAAGGAATGTGGTTAGTGACGACATCAGATTCCTAATTGATGGCGAAAGGTCTGGTGGTAAGAAAAGCTGCTTCTAGGAGGTTGTCAAGTGTTTTCGCTCGACGATTCCATTCTTGGGTGGTTGGTTTGGCCCTTGTTCCTGTAACTCGAATCCTAGCCCGGTATATCCCATTTTAATTTTACACCATTGTGAACCTTATGCCTTTTTTACTCTCTAATCGAGGTTATCGGCATTGAAAAATCTTCGTAAACTAAATCACACGTGTATATGTTGAACTTTAAGAGATATACAGTCAAGAAAATCAAGGGCAATGGTGATATATATGCGGATTAGACACAAAAAAAATCACTTAACAAATGGCAACAATTTAAGGAATGTGTTTAGTGACGGCATCAGATGTCTAATTGATGGACAAAGGGTCTAATTGATGGACAAAGGTCTGGTGGCAAGAAAAGCTGCTTCTAGGAGGTTGTCAAGTGTTTTCTCTCGACGATTCCATTCTTGGGTGGTTGGTTTGGCCCTTGTTCCTGTAACTCGAATCGTAGCCTGGTATATCCCATTTTAATCTTACACCATTGTGAACCTTTCGCCTTTTTTACTCTCTGATCGCGGTTCTCGGTATTGAAAAATCTTCGTAAATTAAATCACACGTGTATATGTTGACATTTAAGAGATACACAATCAAGAAAATCAAGGGCAATGGTGATATATATGCGGATTAGACACCAAAAAAAATCACTCAACAAATGGCTACAATTTAAGGAATGTGTTTAGTGACGGCATCAGATTCCTAATTGATGGAGACAGGTCTGGTGGGAAGAAAAGCTGCATCTAGGAGGTTGTCAAGTGTTTTCGCTCGACGATTCCATTCTTGGGTGGTTGGTTTGGCCCTTGTTCCTGTAACTCGAATCCTAACCCGGTATATCCCATTTTAATTTTACACCATTGTGAACCTTACGCCTTTTTTACTCTCTGATCGAGGTTCTCGGCATTGAAAAATCTTCGTAAACTAAATCAGACGTGTATATGTTGATATTTAAGAGATATGCAGTCAAGAAAATCAAGGGCAATGGTGATATATATGCGGATTAGACACCAAAAAAAACACTCAACTAATGGTCACAATTTAAGGAATGTGTTTATTGACGGCATCAGATTCCTAATTGATGGCGAAAGGTCTGGTGGTAAGAAAAGCTGCTTCTAGGAGGTTGTCAAGTGTTTTCGCTCGACGATTCCATTCTTGGGTGGTTGGTTTGGCCCTTGTTCCTGTAACTCGAATCCTAGCCCGGTATATCCCATTTTAATTTTACACCATTGTGAACCTTACGCCTTTTTTACTCTCTGATCGAGGTTATCGGCATTGAAAAATCTTCGTAAACTAAATCACACGTGTATATGTTGAAATTTAAGAGATATACAGTCAAGAAAATCAAGGGCAATGGTGATATATATGCGGATTAGACACAAAAAAAATCACTTAACAAATGGCAACAATTAAAGGAATGTGTTTAGTGACGGCATCAGATGTCTAATTGATGGACAAAGGGCTAATTGATGGACAAAGGTCTGGTGGCAAGAAAAGCTGCTTCTAGGAGGTTGTCAAGTGTTTTCTCTCGACGATTCCATTCTTGGGTGGTTGGTTTGGCCCTTGTTCCTGTAACTCGAATCGTAGCCTGGTATATCCCATTTTAATCTTACACCATTGTGAACCTTTCGCCTTTTTTACTCTCTGATCGAGGTTCTCGGTATTGAAAAATCTTCGTAAATTAAATCACACGTGTATATGTTGACATTTAAGAGATACACAATCAAGAAAATCGAGGGCAATGGTGATATATATGCGGATTAGACACCAAAAAAAATCACTCAACAAATGGCTACAATTTAAGGAATGTGTTTAGTGACGGCATCAGATTCCTAATTGATGGAGACAGGTCTGGTGGGAAGAAAAGCTGCATCTAGGAGGTTGTCAAGTGTTTTCGCTCGACGATTCCATTCTTGGGTGGTTGGTTTGGCCCTTGTTCCTGTAACTCGAATCCTAACCCGGTATATCCCATTTTAATTTTACACCATTGTGAACCTTACGCCTTTTTTACTCTCTGATCGAGGTTCTCGGCATTGAAAAATCTTCGTAAACTAAATCAGACGTGTATATGTTGATATTTAAGAGATATACAGTCAATAAAATCAAGGGCAATGGTGATATATATGCGGATTAGACACCAAAAAAAACACTCAACAAATGGTCACAATTTAAGGAATGTGTTTAGTGACGGCATCAGATTCCTAATTGATGGCGAAAGGTCTGGTGGTAAGAAAAGCTGCTTCTAGGAGGTTGTCAAGTGTTTTCGCTCGACGATTCCATTCTTGTGTGGTTGGTTTGGCCCTTGTTCCTGTAACTCGAATCCTAGCCCGGTATATCCCATTTTAATTTTACACCATTGTGAACCTTACGCCTTTTTTACACTCTGATGGAGGTTCTCGGCATTGAAAAATCTTCGTAAACTAAATCACACGTGTATATGTTGAAATTTAAGAGATATACAGTCAAGAAAATCAAGGGCAATGGTGATATATATGCGGATTAGACACCAAAAAAAAACACTCAAAAAATGGCTACAATTTAAGGAATGTGTTTAGTGACGGCATCAGATTCCTAATTGATGGAGAAAGGTCTGGTGGTAAGAAAAGCTGCTTTTAGGAGGTTGTCAAGTGTTTTCGACCGACGATTCCATTCTTAGGTGGTTGGTTTGGCCCTTGTTCCTGTAACTCGAATCCTAGCCCGGTCTATCCCATTTTAATCTTACACCATTGTGAGCCTTACGCCTTTTTTACTCTCTGATCGAGGTTCTCGGCATTGAAAAATCTTCGTAAACTAAATCACACGTGTATATGTTGACATTTAAGAGATATACAGTCAAGAAAATCAAGGGCAATGGTGATATATATGCGGATTAGACACAAAAAAAACACTCAAAAAATGGCTACAATTTAAGGAATGTGTTTTGTGTCGGCATCAGATGTCTAATTGATGGACAAAGGTCTGGTGGCAAGAAAAGCTGCTTCTAGGAGGTTGTCAAGTGTTTTCGCTCGACGATTCCATTCTTGGAAGGTTGGTTTGGCCCTTGTTCCTGTAACTCGAATCCTAGCCCGGTATATCCCATTTTAATTTTACACCATTGTGAACCTTACGCCTTTTTTACTCTCTGATCGAGGTTCTCGGCATTGAAAAAATCTTCGTAAACTAAATCACACGTCTATATGTAGACATTTAAGAAATATACAGTCAAGAAAATCAAGGGCAATGGTGATATATATGCGGATTAGACACCAAAAAAATCACTCAACAAATGGCTACAATTTAAGGAATGTGTTTAGTGACGGCATCAGATTCCTAATTGATGGCGACAGGTCTGGTGGGAAGAAAAGCTGCTTCTAGGAGGTTGTCAAGTGTTTTCGCTCGACGATTCCATTCTTGGGTGGTTGGTTTGGCCCTTGTTCCTGTAAATCGAATCCTAGCCCGGTATATCCCATTTTAATTTTACACCATTGTGAACCTTACGCCTTTTTTACTCTCTGATCAAGGTTCTCGGCATTGAAAAAATCTTCGTAAACTAAATCACACGTCTATATGTAGATATTTAAGAGATATACAATCAAGAAAATTATGGGCAATGGTGATATATATGCAGATTAGACACCAAAAAAAACACTCAACAAATGGCTACAATTTAAGAAATGTGTTTTGTGACGGCATCAGATTCCTAATTGATGGCGAAAGGTCTGGTGGTAAGAAAAGCTGCTTCTAGGAGGTTGTCAAGTGTTTTCGCTCGACGATTCCATTCTTGGGGGATTGGTTTGGCCCTTGTTCCTGTAACTCGAATCCTAGCCCGGTATATCCCATTTTAATTTTACACCATTGTGACCCTTACGCCTTTTTTACTCTCTGATCGAGGTTCTCGGCATTGAAAAATCTTCTTAAACTAAATCACACGTGTATATGTTGATATTTAAGAGATATACAGTCAAGAAAACCAAGGGCAATGGTGATATATATGCGGATTAGACACCAAAAAAAACACTCAACAAATGGATGCTTCTAGGAGGTTGTCAAGTGTTTTCGCTCGACGATTCCATTCTTGGGTGGTTGGTTTGGCCCTTGTTCCTGTAACTCGAATCCTAGCCCGGTATATCCCATTTTATTTTTACACCATTGTGAACCTTACGCCTTTTTTACTCTCTGATCGAGGTTCTCGGCATTGAAAAATCTTCGTAAATTAAATCACACGTGTATATGTTGACATTTAAGAGATATAGAGTCAAGAAAATCAAGGGCAATGGTGATATATATGCGGATTAGACACCAAAAAAAATCACTCAACAAATGGCTACAATTTAAGGAATGTGTTTAGTGACGGCATCAAATTCCTAATTGATGGCGACAGGTCTGGTGGGAAGAAAAGCTGCTTCTAGGAGGTTGTCAAGTGTTTTCGCTCGACGATTCCATTCTTGGGTGGTTGGTTTGGCCCTTGTTCCTGTAACTCGAATCCTAGCCCGGTATATCCCATTTTAATCTTACACCATTGTGAGCCTTACGCCTTTTTTACTCTCTGATCGAGGTTCTCGGCTTTGAAAAATCTTCGTAAACTAAATCACACGTGTATATGTTGACATTTAAGAGATATACAGTCAAGAAAATCAAGGGCAATGGTGATATATATGCGGATTAGACACAAAAAAAAATCACTTAACAAATGGCTACAATTTAAGGAATGTGTTTAGTGACGGCATCAGATGTCTAATTGATGGACAAAGGTCTGGTGGCAAGAAAAGCTGCTTCTAGGAGGTTGTCAAATGTTTTCGCTCCACGATTCCATTCTTGGGTGGTTGGTTTGGCCCTTGTTCCTGTAACTCGAATCCTAGCCCGGTATATCCCATTTTATTTTTACACCATTGTTAACCTTACGCCTTTTTTACTCTCTGATCGAGGTTCTCGGCATTGAAAAATCTTCGTAAATTAAATCACACGTGTATATGTTGACATTTAAGAGATATACAGTCAAGAAAATCAAGGGCAATGGTGATGTATATGCGGATTAGACACCAAAAAAAATCACTCAACAAATGGCTACAATTTAAGGAATGTGTTTAGTGACGGCATCAGATTCCTAATTGATGGCGACAGGTCTGGTGGGAAGAAAAGCTGCTTCTAGGAGGTTGTCAAGTGTTTTCGCTTGACGATTCCATTCTTGGGTGGTTAGTTTGGCCCTTGTTCCTGTAACTCGAATCCTAGCCCGGTATATCCCATTTTAATTTTACACCATTGTGAACCTTACGCCTCTTTTACTCTCTGATCGAGGTTCTCGGCATTGAAGAAATCTTCGTAAACTAAATCACACGTCTATATGTAGATATTTAAGAGATATACAATCAAGAAAATCATGGGCAATGGTGATATATATGCGGATTAGACACCAAAAAAAACACTCAGCAAATGGCTACAATTTAAGGAATGTGTTTAGTGACGGCATCAGATTCCTAATTGATGGCGAAAGGTCTGGTGGTAAGAAAAGCTGCTTCTAGGAGGTTGTTAAGTGTTTTCGCTCGACGATTCCATTCTTGGGGGATTGGTTTGGCCCTTGTTCCTGTAACTCGAATCCTAGCCCGGTATATCCCATTTTAATTTTACACCATTGTGACCCTTACGCCTTTTTTACTCTCTGATCGAGGTTCTCGGCATTGAAAAATCTTCTTAAACTAAATCACACGTGTATATGTTGATATTTAAGAGTTATACAGTCAAGAAAATCAAGGGCAATGGTGATATATATGCGGATTAGACACCAAAAAAAACACTCAACAAATGGCTACAATTTAAGGAATGTGTTTAGTGACGGCATCAGATTCCAAATAGATGGCGAAAGGTCTGGTGGTAAGAAAAGCTGCTTCTAGGAGGTTCTCAAGTGTTTTCGCTCGACGATTCCATTCTTGGGTGGTTGGTTTGGCCCTTGTTCCTGTAACTCGAATCCTAGCCCGGTATATCCCATTTTATTTTTACACCATTGTGAACCTTACGCCCTTTTTACTCTCTGATCGAGGTTCTCGGCATTGAAAAATCTTCGTAAATTAAATCACACGTGTATATGTTGACATTTAAGAGATATAGAGTCAAGAAAATCAAGGGCAATGGTGATATATATGCGGATTAGACACCAAAAAAAATCACTCAACAAATGGCTACAATTTAAGGAATGTGTTTAGTGACGGCATCAAATTCCTAATTGATGGCGACAGGTCTGGTGGGAAGAAAAGCTGCTTCTAGGAGGTTGTCAAGTGTTTTCGCTCGACGATTCCATTCTTGGGTGGTTGGTTTAGCCCTTGTTCCTGTAACTCGAATCCTAGCCCGGTATATCCCATTTTAATTTTACACCATTGTGAACCTTACGCCTTTTTTACTTTCTGATCGAGGTTCTCGGCATTGAAAAATCTTCGTAAACAAAATTGCACGTGTATATGTTGAAATTTAAGAGATATACACTCAAGAAAATTAAGGGCAATGCTGATATATATGCGGATTAGACACCAAAAAAAAACACTCAAAAAATGGCTACAATTTATGGAATGTGTTTAGTGACGACATCAGATTCCTAATTAATGGAGAAAGGTCTGGTGTTAAGAAAAGTTGCTTTTAGGAGGTTGTCAAGTGTTTTCGCCCGACGCTTCCATTCTTAGGTGGTTGGTTTGGCCCTTGTTCCTGTAACTCGAATCCTAGCCCGGTATATCCCATTTTAATCTTACACCATTGTGAGCCTTACGCCTTTTTTACTCTCTGATCGAGGTTCTCGGCATTGAAAAATCTTCGTAAACTAAATCACACGTGTATATGTTAACATTTAAGAGATATACAGTCAAGAAAATCAAGGGCAATGGTGATATATATGCGGATTAGACACAAAAAAAAATCACTTAACAAATGGCTACAATTTAAGGAATGTGTTTAGTGACGGCATCAGATGTCTAATTGATGGACAAAGATCGGGTGGCAAGAAAAGCTGCTTCTAGGAGGTTGTCAAGTGTTTTCGCTCCACGATTCCATTCTTGGGTGGTTGGTTTGGCCCTTGTTCCTGTAACTCGAATCCTAGCCCGGTATATCCCATTTTATTTTTACACCATTGTGAACCTTACGCCTTTTTTACTCTCTGATCGAGGTTCTCGGCATTGAAAAATCTTCGTAAATTAAATCACACGTGTATATGTTGACATTTAAGAGATATACAGTCAAGAAAATCAAGGGCAATGGTGATATATATGCGGATTAGACACCAAAAAAAATCACTCAACAAATGGCTACAATTTAAGGAATGTGTTTAGTGACGGCATCAGATTCCTAATTGATGGCGACAGGTCTGGTGGGAAGAAAAGCTGCTTCTAGGAGGTTGTCAAGTGTTTTCGCTCGACGATTCCATTCTTGGGTGGTTGGTTTGGCCCTTGTTCTTGTAACTCGAATCCTAGCCCGGTATATCCCATTTTAATTTTACACCATTGTGAACCTTACGCCTCTTTTACTCTCTGATCGAGGTTCTCGGCATTGAAGAAATCTTCGTAAACTAAATCACACGTCTATATGTAGATATTTAAGAGATATACAATCAAGGAAATCATGGGCAATGGTGATATATATGCGGATTAGACACCAAAAAAAACACTCAACAAATGGCTACAATTTAAGGAATGTGTTTAGTGACGGCATCAGATTCCTAATTGATGGCGAAAGGTCTGGTGGTAAGAAAAGCTGCTTCTAGGAGGTTGTTAAGTGTTTTCGCTCGACGATTCCATTCTTGGGGGATTGGTTTGGCCCTTGTTCCTGTAACTCGAATCCTAGCCCGGTATATCCCATTTTAATTTTACACCATTGTGACCCTTACGCCTTTTTTACTCTCTGATCGAGGTTCTCGGCATTGAAAAATCTTCTTAAACTAAATCACACGTGTATATGTTGACATTTAAGAGATATACAGTTAAGAAAATCAAGGGCAATGGT
This sequence comes from Helianthus tuberosus, assembly GCA_030545235.1. Lineage (NCBI taxonomy): Eukaryota > Viridiplantae > Streptophyta > Magnoliopsida > Asterales > Asteraceae > Helianthus > Helianthus tuberosus. The sequence continues at coordinate 34,361 of JARYGA010000911.1, read as the reverse complement.
GATATATATGCGGATTAGACACCAAAAAAAACACCCAACAAATGGCTACAATTTAAGGAATATGTTTAGTGACGGCATCAGATTCCTAATTGATGGCGAAAGGTCTGGTGGTAAGAAAAGCTGCTTCTAGGAGGTTGTCAAGTGTTTTCGCTCGACGATTCCATTCTTGGGTGGTTGGTTTGGCCCTTGTTCCAGTAACTCGAATCCTAGCCCGGTATATCCCATTTTAATATTACACCATTGTGAGCCTTACGCCTTTTTTACTCTCTGATAGAGGTTCTCGGCATTGTAAAATCTTCATAAACTAAATCACACGTGTATATTTTATGTTTACGAGATATACAATCAAGAAAATCAAGGGCAATGGTGATATATATGCGGATTAGACACCAACAAAAAAGCACTCAACAAATGGCTACAATTTAAGGAATGTATTTAGTGACGGCATCAGATTCCTAATTAATGGAGAAAGGTCTGGTGACAAGAAAAGCTGCTTCTAGGAGGTTGTCAAGTTTTTTCGCTCGACGATTCCATTCTTGGGTGGTTGGTTTGGCACTTGTTCCTGTAACTCGAATCCTAGCCCGGTATATCCCATTTTAATTTTACACCATTGTGAACCTTACGCCTTTTTTACTCTCTGATCGAGGTTCTCGGCATTGAAAAATCTTCGTAAACTAAATCACACGTGTATATGTTGATATTTAAGAGATATACAGTCAAGAAAATCAAGGGCAATGGTGATATATATGCGGATTAGACACAAAAAAAAACACTCAACAAATGGCTACAATTTAATGAATGTGTTTAGTGACGGCATCAGATTCCTAATTGATGGAGAAAGGTCTGGTGGTAAGAAAACCTGCTTTAAGTAGGTTGTCAAGTGTTTTCACCCGACGATTCCATTCTTAGGTGGTTGGTTTAGCCCTTGTTCCTGTAACTCGAATTCTAGCCCGATATATCCCATTTTAATCTTACTCCATTGTGAACCTTACGCCTTTTTTACTCTCTGATCGAGGATCTCGGCATTGAAAAATCTTCGTATATTAAATCACACGTGTATATGTTGACATTTAAGAGATATAAAGTCAAGAAAATCAAGGGTAATGGTGATATATATGCGGATTAGACACAAAAAAAATCACTTAACAAATGGCTACAATTTAACGAATGTGTTTAGTGACGGCATCAGATTCCTAATTGATGGACAAAGGTCTGGTGGCAAGAAAAGCTGCTTCTAGGAGGTTGTCAAGTGTTTTCGCTCGACGATTCCATTCTTGGGTGGTTGGTTTGTTGTTCCTCTAACTCGAATCCTAGCCCGGTATATTCCATTTTATTTTTACACCATCGTGAACATTACGCCTTTTTTACTCTCTGATCGAGGTTCTCGGCATTGAAAAATCTTCGTAAACTAAATCACACGTGTATATGTTGATATTTAAGAGATATACAGTCATGAAAATCAAGGGCAATGGTGATATATATGCGGATTAGACACAAAAAAAAACACTCAACAAATGGCTACAATTTAAGGAATGTGTTTAGTGACGGCATCAGATTCCTAATTGATGGAGAAAGGTCTGGTGGTAAGCAAAGCTGCTTCTAGGAGGTTGTCAAGTGTTTTCGCTCGACAATTCCATTATTGGGTGGTTGGTTTGGCCCTTCTTCCATTAACTCGAATCCTAGCCCGGTATATCCCATTTTAATTTTACACCATTGTGAACCTTACGCCTTTTTTACTCTCTGATCGAGGTTCTCGGCATTGAAAAATCTTCGTAAACTAAATCACACGTTTATATGTTGACATTTAAGATATATACAATCAAGAAAATCAAGGGCAATGGTGATATATATGCGGATTAGACACCAAAAAAAAAACACTCAACAAATGGCTACCATTTCAGGAATGTGTTTAGTGACGGCATCAGATTCCTAATTGATGGAGAAAGGACTGGTGGCAAGAAAAGCTGCTTCTAGAAGGTTGTCAAGTGTTTTCGCTCGACGATTCCATTCTTGGGTGGTTGGTTTGGCCCTTGTTCCTGTAACTCGAATCCAAGCCCGGTATATCCCATTTTAATTTTTCACCATTGTGAACCTTACACCTTTTTTACTCTCTAATCGAGGTTCCTGGCTTTGAAAAATCTTCGTAAACTAAATCACACGTGTATATGTTGATATTTAAGAGATATACAGTCAAGAAAATCAAGGGCAATGGTGATATATATGCGGATTAGACACCAGAAAAAAAACACTCAACAAATGGATACAATTTAAGGAATGTGTTTAGTGACGGCATCAGATTCCTAATTGATGGAGAAAGGTCTGGTGGTAAGAAAAGCTGCTTCTAGGAAGTTTTCAAGTGTTTTCGCTCGTCGATTCCATTCTTGGGTGGTTGGTTTGGCCCTTGTTCCTGTAACTCGAATCCTAGTCCCGTATATCCCATTTTAATTTTACACCATTGTGAACCTTACGCCTTTTTTACTCTCTGATCGAGGGTTTCGGCATTGAAAAATCTTCGTAAACTAAATCACACGTGTATATGTTGATATTTTAGAGATATACAGTCAAGAAAATCAAGGGCAATGGTGATATATATGCGGATTAGACACAAAAAAAAAATCACTTAACAAATGGCTACAATTTAAGGAATGTGTTTAGTGACGTCATCAGATTCCTAATTGATGGACAAAGGTCTGGTGGCAAGAAAAGCTGCTTCTAGGAGGTTGTCAAGTGATTTCGCTCGACGATTCCATTCTTGGGTGGTTGGTTTGTTGTTCCTCTAACTCGAATCCTAGCCCGGTATATCCCATTTTATTTTTACACCATTGTGAACCTTACGCCTTTTTTACTCTCTGATCGAGGTTCTCGGCATTGAAAAATCTTCGTAAACTAAATCACACGTGTATATGTTGATATTTAAGAGATATACAGTCATGAAAATCAAGGGCAATGGTGATATATATGCGGATTAGACACAAAAAAAAAACACTCAACAAATGGCTACAATTTAAGGAATGTGTTTAGTGACGGCATCAGATTCCTAATTGATGGAGAAAGGTCTGGTGGTAAGCAAAGCTGCTTCTAGGAGGTTGTCAAGTGTTTTCGCTCGACAATTCCATTCTTGGGTGGTTGGTTTAGCCCTTCTTCCATTAACTCGAATCCTAGCCCGGTATATCCAATTTTAATTTTACACCATTGGGAACCTTGCGCCTTTTTTACTCTCTGATCGAGGTTCTCGGCATTTAAAAATCTTCGTAAACTAAATCACACGTTTATATGTTGACATTTAAGAGATATACAGTCAAGAAAATCAAGGGCAATGGTGATATATATGCGGATTAGACACCAAAAAAAACACTCAACAAATGGCTACAATTTCAGGAATGTGTTTAGTGACGGCATCAGATTCCTAATTGATGGAGAAAGGTCTGGTGGCAAGAAAAGCTGCTTCTAGAAGGTTGTCAAGTGTTTTCGCTCGACGATTCCATTCTTGGGTGGTTGGTTTGGCCCTTGTTCCTGTAACTCGAATCCAAGCCCGGTATATCCCATTTTAATTTTACACCATTGTGAACCTTACACCTTTTTTACTCTCTAATCGAGGTTCCTGGCTTTGAAAAATCTTCGTAAACTAAATCACACGTGTATATGTTGATATTTAAGAGATATACAGTCAAGAAAATCAAGGGCAATGGTGATATATATGCGGATTAGACACCCGAAAAAAACACTCAACAAATGGATACAATTTAAGGAATGTGTTTAGTGACGGCATCAGATTCCTAATTGATGGAGAAAGGTCTGGTGGTAAGAAAAGCTGCTTCTAGGAATTTTCAAGTGTTTTCGCTCGTCGATTCCATTCTTGGGTGGTTGGTTTGGCCCTTGTTCCTGAAACTCGAATCCTAGTCCCGTATATCCCATTTTAATTTTACACCATTGTGAACCTTACGCCTTTTTTACTCTCTGATCGAGGTTCTCGGCATTGAAAAAACTTCGTAAACTAAATGACACGTGTATATGTTGATATTTAAGAGATATACAGTCAAGAAAATCAAGGGCAATTGTGATATATATGCGGATTAGACACAAAAAAAAAACACTCAACAAATGGCTACAATTTAAGGAATGTGTTTAGTGACGACATCAGATTCCTAATTGATGGAGAAAGGTCTGGTGGCAAGAAAAGCTACTTCTAGGAGGTTGTCAAGTGTTTTCACTCGACGATTCCATTCTTGGGTGGTTGGTTTGGCCCTTGTTCCTGTAACTCAATCCTAGCCCGGTATATCACATTTTAATTTTACACCATTGTGAACCATACGCCTTTTTTACTCTCTGATAGAGGTTCTCGGCATTGAAAAATCTTTGTAAACTAAATCAAACGTGTATATGTTGACATTTAAGAGATATACAGTCAAGAAAATCAAGGGCAATGGTGATATATATACGGATTAGACACCAAAAAAAATCTCTCAACAAATGGCTACAATTTAAGGAATGTGTTTAGTGACGGCTTCAGATTCCTAATTGATGGAGAAAGGACCGGTGGCAAGAAAAGCTGCTTCTAGGAGTTTGTCAAGTGTTTTCGCTCGACGATTCCATTCTTTGGTGGTTGGTTTGGCCCTTGTTCCTCTAACTCGAATCCTAGCCCGGTATATCCCATTTTAATTTTACACCATTGTGAACCTTACGCCTTTTTTACTCTCTGATCGAGGTTCTCGGCTTTGAAAAATCTTCGTAAACTAAATCACACGTGTATATGTTGATATTTAAGAGATATACAGTCAAGAAAATCAAGGGCAATGGTGATATACATGCGGATTAGAAACCAAAAAAAACACTCAACAAATAGCTACAATTTAAGGAATGTGTTTAGTGATGGCATCAGATTCCTAATTGATGGAGAAAGGTCTGGTGGTAAGAAAAGCTGCTTCTAGGAGGTTGTCAAGTGTTTTCGCTCGCCGATTCCATTCTTGGGTGGTTGGTTTGGCCCTTGTTCCTGTAACTCGAATCCTAGCCCGGTATATCCCATTTTAATTTTACACAATTGTGAACCTTACGCCTTTTTTACTCTCTGATCGAGGTTCTCGGCATTGAAAAATCTCCGTAAACTAAATCACACGTGTATATGTTGATACTTAAGAGATATACAGTCAATAAAATCAAGGGCAATGGTGATATATATACGGATTAGACACAAAAAAAACACTAAACAAATGGCTACAATTTAAGGAATGTGTTTAGTGACGACATCAGATTCCTAATTGATGGAGAACGGTCTGGTGGCAAGAAAAGCTGCTTCTAGGAGGTTGTCAAGTGTTTTCGCTCGACGATTCCATTCTTGGGTGGTTGGTTTGGCCCTTGTTCCTGTAACTCGAATCCTAGCCCGGTATATCCCATTTTAATTTTACACCATTGTGAAACTTGCGCCTTTTTTACTCTCTGATAGAGGATCTCGGCATTGAAAAATCTTCGTAAACTAAATCACACGTGTATATGTTGACATTTAAGAGATATACAGTCAAGTAAATCAAGGGCAATGGTGATATATATGCGGATTACACACCAAAAAAACACTCAACAAATGTGTAAGAACGTTTCCAGACCCAAACGAGTCGATCAGAAGAGTTTTTGCTCAATACGAAAGGCGGAAACAAACGTATCAAGTTCAATTCAGCTAGAAATACACTTTAAACTGTCTTTTGATTGATTTGACAAAGTTTTACAGCGAGTCGACACTTCGGCAGCAGTTCGGCACTGAAACCGGAAAATTACAAATGACAAGACATCAAAGGTATTTATAAGGCAGCTAATTTCGCACGAAAGAGTTCAAGCGAAATTAGATTTCACACGAAATCTAATTTCATGCGAAATTACCATCTTATTTCGTGCGAAATTACCTAGGTGTAATTTCGTGCGAAATTACCCACAAATACATTTTTCTCATTTTGCGTGCCCTGATCTATCTAATACAATACAAGACTCGATACAAGACGTAGTCGACAGACATATGCACCAACAGACTCCCCCTCGGATGTTGTCGAAGTCTTCGGTGTCGAGTCTTCAATCTTCAGTCTTTATCAGTCTTCTCGAGCTTTCTCTGAAATATCTAACAATGTAAAGCATCCTCAATCTTTCTCTTCTCTTTCTTTTCCAGGATCTCGACCTGACTCTTATCTCTCTATCATCCCAAGATCTGTAGCTGGCTCTTACACTCTCTTAATCAGATCTCTTGATTCCTTAAGTTCATCAGCATCATCAACTTACGTAAACATCAGGTCCAGGATCAGAACTTGGCTCCATACAACTTCAGACTCCCCCTTAAATTGTGCTTGGGATCGCAGTCTGGCTTCCACAGATTCAAGATCATGACCTGGCTCATTGTAACCACAAGATCCTCAGAAATCATAACCTAGCTCTAATCAATCTTCATTCCTGCACATTCTCTACCTCAAAGTAAATTTCTCAAATTTAAACTTTGTCAAATTTAGAAATCTCAAGCAGAAATAGAATGATTTAACATTTAAAAAATTTCTGATGACCACTTGTAAGCAAACTTTCAAAATTTTATTCACTAAAAATCACTTGTAAGAATTTCTTCACACAAACTTTCCCAACCCTGTTCATCATGTTTAGCACTTGGAATTTTGAAAATCAGCTTTTCAACATCAGTTGTCTAAAATCTTTTTGTATTTTTTCAAAATTTTTATGCTAAAACACACTAAAAATCTTTTTGGATTTTTGACTTTAAAGAAATGCAATAAAGAAATATTTACAGACAATATTTTTGTGAGTTTGCGTAAGAGGATCATATCAGTTTCTGAGACAAATCACCAACACCGTTAAGCTTTAAACATTTTAAGTTCTAAACGATTCACTTAGATTGTCAGTATACTGATCCACTTAAATTTTCACACAAATTTCAATTGTTTCGAGATACGAGATTAATGTTTTAAGCACTTAAACTTATTCGCGTGTCCCACCTCAGAATATACTCCCGTATCCAGATCCCAATATTCAGTCTTACAGGTGAGTATACCTAGATGATATCTGTAAAGGGTTAAATGCGAGGGCCATGAGAGCTCAAGCTATTGCTTCCGCAAAATCTGAGAGATGACGGCTTCGACTTTTTGGTGTGTTCCCTTTAGAGAATCTTTTCTTCAACAGCACATGATGGTTAAATGCGAGGGCCATGAGAGCTCAGGCTATTGCTTCCGCAAAATCTGAGAGATGACGGCTTCGACTTTTTGGTGTGTTCCCTTTAGAGAATCTTTTCTTCAACAGCACATGATTAGCATTTTGCAATGTTTCATCATTTTTTATGCTGAGGGGGGTGCTATATTTCAAGCAAGCAGAAAGTATTCTCCGGGGACTAGGCCATTGCTTCCGAAAAATCAGAAGTCCCGAGATAATACCCCAGATATCACTAAGCATAAAGACCTAGTATCTCAGAAAGAGGGACCTTTCAAACAAGATTTCGGGGGTTACCCATATATCCAAGAGATGTTCCCCACGATATAAGTAAGTTTGAATTTTAGGTTTATATCTCGACACAATCTACTAAGTGTGCAAAAACCTACTGGCACATCATCCGTGAGACCGTTTATCACATTTGACTTTCCAATTCTTTAGCATGCTGTGATAGTCCACTGATGTACTATCATTTCCTCTTTTTACAACAAAACTCATTTGGAATTTTATCATGTTTTTGACTTTTTCAAATTTTCAAATGTTTTTGGATTTTCTGAAATTCTTACTCCCCCTAAAATGCAAAATCATTTAAATAAATTTGAAAACAAACTGTACCCAGAAGGTGACAACATGATGTGAATTGTTACAATTCGCCATTCACTTGGCATAAACAATCAGAACTCCCCCTTACAACAAACTATTTTCCCATTATGATTTCAAAACACTTAAGTTTGTTTTAATCAAAATGGTTTTTCCGGAAAATTAGTTTTGTTGATTTCATAAAACCACTTGTAGATTAGGGGATCAATTCATCACCTTGTTCTTCTTTAACCATTTGAAAAATTTAACAATTTTAAGTTCAATCAATAAATACCACTTGTAGAAAATCAAGTACAACTTAATGTCCCTGATTTACCACTTGTAAGTCGAAATATCACAAACGTGAATTTCTCAAGAAATATGCCGATTCCTGCTCCACGATTACCAACTTGGGAGCTCCGGAAAGTCATGGTTTTCAATCATCACAATAGGTTCCATCCCAGTCACAAACCTGGGATGACCCATCTTTACCTGGTTTCTTCGTTTTCTTCTCATAAAATTCCTTAACCCCTTTGACCTTTCCGTCAACCATTTTTCCAAAAATATTTTGAACTGTGGGGTTAAAAGCTTTTTCAATATCAAATTCTTTCTTTTCAGAGAAAAATTGATTTGAAATTCCAATTTTACCAACTTTTTGTTTAAAATTCTCAGCCCTCAATGGTGGAAAATTTGCATCATCCATTGGTGGAACTGATTTTCCATCTTTTAACTCAACCTGTGGCTCCTCTGACTTTGTGGAATCAGATTCATCGCCAGAAAATAGCTCCTCTGATTTTGACAAATCAGAATCATTTCTAGAACTATCATCAGATTTCTTAACAACCCATTTTTGATTGTCAAGATTTGCTTTTCTTTTGTAAAACCTTTTTGAACATTCACCAACCTCAAATTTTGAGTTTTTGAAAACTATAAGAGGTTTGGTTGGCAGTTCATTTTCAACTGTCTTCTCTTTAAGTTTACGAGACACTTCCTGATTTGATTGAATTGCCTTTGGACAATTCCTGGCAATATGACCAACTATTTTGCATTGAAAACAGGTTCTTGTCTCCTTCTTTTGTTGAGAAACATCTTTCTTCATTTCTTCTTGCTTCATAGCAAGGAATTCTTTGTTTGTCTGCTTTCTGAACAATTGCTCCTTTTCTTCTTCAGATGATATTCCTGCAACAAATACAGTTTTTGTTTTATAAGTTTTTTCATTTTTATGATTTTTCGGTGGAATAAATCCTAAACCTTTCCTTTTGAAATTACCGTTATGGTTTGGTTTCTTTTAAAGACCAGAACCAGAACTGTAACCTTTTTTTCTTATTTAACCTTTGTTGATCTCTTGAGGTGTATTTTTTAGGTTTTTCAGAAAGATTTACATCTTTCATTTCAGAAATATTAATTTCTGTTAATTTGAAAACCTTTTTGATCATTTCAGTTTTAACACCTCTTATTAGAAATTCTTCATCAGAATATAATTTGTCAGAATCATTCAAAGTATATGCCACTTTTATTGGTTCGTCATTCAAATTAGATTTTGATAACAAAAACTCTTTATTGTAAACCCGTTTGTCCTTTTTGACTGTTGACTTTGACTTGTCAGACTTTGACTCTGAATTTGACTCCAACTTTGACTCCTCGGTTTCATCGTTATCCAACACCTGATCGACCACTTTCTTTATTAATTCGGACTCATGATCAGTGTCAGACGATGTGAAAGTAACATCAATGTTGTCTGGCAAATTTTCTGAAGACTCGGACTCCCACTGTAAATTGGTTGCCTTTTTGACTCTTTCTGAATTTGGATTTCTAGGAGAATATCCATTTTCAAGCGGGGGTGGACACTTGTTGTAACTGGCATCTTGTTTCTTACCAGAAATCTTCATTTCAGTATCCTTCTTCTTTTCAGAACTGTTGTCTTCAGATACTTCATCTTCATCAAATGCCTTCATGCCTTCAACGGTTGGATAAATCCTGTCAATAACATACGAAGTACATGAGTAACTTTTTAACAATCTATTAACTCTTTCTGTTTCAATCCTTTGATTTTCCAATTTCTGTTCAAGCACAACACATTTCTCAATGTAATTGTTGACAACTTTCTGCTTTGTCATTAAAGCTCCTTGAAGTGTTTTCATGGCTGTTGCTTGTTCACTGCTTGATTGGTTGTACTGATTCATTGCTTTGTTTAGAACATCATAAGATTCTTTCAAGTGGTTCATGTTGTGAATCAAAATACTGCTTTGCTTATTCACTGCTTCACAGTTTTCACATTTCACATGAATCTTCTGTGCATCAGCTTCTGCATCAACTTTGAAAACTGGAATGTCTTTAATTTTCTTCCTTATCATAGAAACTTCTTCATCATCACTGCTAACTGGTTTTTTAACCTTCTTCTTTTTCTTTTTAGCTTTTTCATCATCACTGTCACTCTCCTCTAACATTCTTAAGTGTTTTTCCATTCTTCTTGCATAATAATCATCATCATTATCACTGTCTTCTTTAACTCGGGCAACAAAAGCTTTTTGCTTTGGAGTTTTGTTAGGATCATAATCATCCCAACTAAAATTTGCCCAGCCAAATCCTTCTGGTAATTTTTCATCATCTTGATCAATTATTTTGCTCATCAAATAAGCTTTCTTTGATGACTCTTCAATCTCCTTCCTGGCATGAGCAGTTTGTGGTTGTTGTTGATGTGATTGTTGAGCAACTTGATGATAAATTGCTTTCCGATAATAATCATTGTTGTTGAACGGATTTTGAGCTCCACTTGCTTCGCGGTTTGTGCACTCCCTTTTGAAGTGTCCTTTTTCCCTGCAACGAAAACAAGTAACTTTAGATTTATCAAATCCTAAAGTAGAAACATTTGCATCACGGAAATCATCCCTTCCCATAATTTGTTTAAACTTTTCGGTTCTTCTCAAAACACTCGCCAAACACCACTTTATATCCATCAATTCCATCTCCTCGGCATCAATCTGATTGTAATCCTCTTTTTTCAACAATGGATTCCCGATCTTTCCTACAACTAAACTTTCATATGATTCTAATACAGTTCCCAACAACGACATGTGACCTTTTGCAACCTCTTTCGACAATTTTTCACCATTTTCAAGTTTCAAAACAATGTTGCATTGTAATCTCTTGCCATTCTTGGTTGTTGAAAAATTTGGATCAAATGATGGATATGAAAAAAATCCTGTTTTGCTGTTTGATCCTTGAGATGACCCTCCAGGCGAACTCTTAGCATTCAATGCAGTTTCAACCTTTGGTGACATATTGGCCTTATCACTAATCCCTCCTTTGTAATATAGACCGATATCTTGTTCACCATCAAAATCCTTCATTCTTGAGATTTTCCTTTGCTCCATCTCTTGAGCTTCAAGTTTTTCAATGAACTTATTCAGTGTCAAATTACTAAAATCTTTCTTATTTCTCAACATCATGAGATATGTGCCCCAAGTTTCATGTGGCAACGCATCAGCCAACTTTTCTATCAACTCTTCATTATCTTTTGTGATGCTCACTCTCTTCATTTGGACTAACAGATTGCAATACCTTTCAATAATATGCTTGGTACTCTCAGTTCGCAAACCTCAAAATAGATCAAATTCCTTTTTCAAAAGTGACTTTTTGTTCTTAATCGTCTCTTTCCAGATAGAGTATGCACTTCCATTGTGTTGCAATAAAACCAAGATATCTTCTTTAACAGCTTGATGCAATAAACTGATCATCATATTTTCATTTTTATATTTCTTTCTGTCATCAACACTTAGATCTTTAATAGCAATCTCCTCCTCGTCATCATTCGTTGGTCTAACATATTTTGTTTCAACACATTCCCAAGCATCCAAATAATTTGCTTGAACCCAATTTTCGAAACGCTCTTCCCATCCTTTATATTCCTCAATATTCATGAGCTTAGGCGGTTTTTGCATAGTGCCCGTTTCATTTTCCATGTTCAAGTTCTGAGTAACAGATGTCGGAGTAGTCAGAGTAGTAGCAAATGCGTTATAAAATTCCTCTTCCATGTTTCGACAATAATTTTCACAAAACAATCTTTCAAACGAAATTAATTCTTCAAACGAAATACCACTTATAACGAAATAACCTCGTTCAAACGAAATACCCTGCAGGACAGTCTCAAACGAAATCAGTTCAAGCGAAAATACTAATTTCGTGCGAAATAACACAATTTCAAACGAAATACGTTATTTCGTGCGAAATTCTCAAACGAAATTCCGATTTGGTGCGAAATAGCTAATTTCCTATGGACCTCTCAAACGAAATTACAAACTGGTGCGAAATAAGGTAATTTCGTGCGAAATTAGACTCTTATTTCGTGCGAAATACTGCTGATGTCATCATCTCGAGCTGTTTTTGCCAAAATTGAACAGGTTTTAAGCCGTTTTAAGATCTGAAACTTTCTAGGGTTTGTTAAAACACTATTGCGCGTATAATGTGAGAAATTCAAGACATTTTAACTTTGAAAACAAGTTTAATTTTGAAAAGAAGGTGTAGAAATCAGAATTTTCAGTTGAATTGGTAAGAACTCTTCCTCCTGAGCTCTGATACCACTTGTAGGAACGTTTCCAGACCCAAACGAGTCGATCAGAAGAGTTTTTGCTCAATACGAAAAGCGGAAACAAACGTATCAAGTTCAATTCAGCTAGAAATACACTTTAAACTGTCTTTTGATTGATTTGGCAAAGTTTTACAGCGAGTCGACACTTCGGCAGCAGTTCGGCACTGAAAATAGAAAATTACAAATGACAAGACATCAAAGGTATTTATAGGGCAGCTAATTTCGCACGAAATAGTTCAAGCGAAATTAGATTTCACACGAAATCTAATTTCGTGCGAAATTACCATCTTATTTCGTACGAAATTACCTAGGTGTAATTTCGTGCAAAATTACCCACAAATACATTTTTCTCGTTTTTCGTGCCCTGATCTATCTAATACAATACAAGACTCGATACAAGACGACGTCGACAGACGTATGCACCAACAAAATGGCTACAATTTAAGGAATGTGTTTAGTGACGGCATCAGATTCCTAATTGATGGAGAAAGGTCTGGTGGCATGAAAAGTTGCTTCTAGGAGGTTGTCAAGTGTTTTCGCTCGACGATTCTATTCTTGGGTGGTTAGTTTGGCCCTTGTTCCTGTAACTCGAATCCTAGCCCGGTATATCCCATTTTAATTTTACACCATTATGAACCTTATGCCTTTTTTACTCTCAGATCGAGGTTCTCGGCATTGAAAAATCTTCGTAAACTAAATCACACGTGTATATATTTATATTTAAGAGATATACAGTCAAGAAAATCAAGGGCAATGGTTTTATATATGCGGATTAGACACCAAAAAAAACACTCAACAAATAGCTACAATTTAAGGAATGTGTTTAGTGACGGCATCAGATTCCTAATTGATGGAGAAAGGTCTGGTGGCAAGAAAAGCTGCTTCTAGGAGGTTATCAAGTGTTTTCGCTCGACGATTCCATTCTTGGGTGGTTGGTTTGGCCCTTGTTCCTGTAACTCGAATCCTAGCCCGGTATATCTCATTTTAATTTTACACCATTGTGAACCTTACGCCTTTTTTACTCTCTGATCGAGGTTCTCGGCATTGAAAAATCTTCGTAAACTAAGTCACACGTGTATATGTTTACATTTAAGAGATATACAGTCAAGAAAATCAAGGGCAATGGTGATATATATGCGGATTAGACACCAAAAAAAAATCACTCAACAAATGGCTACAATTTAAGGAATGTGTTTAGTGACGGCATCAGATTCCTAATTGATGGAGAAAGGTCTGGTGGCATGAAAAGCTGCTTCTAGGAGGTTGTCAAGTGTTTTCGCTCGACGATTCTATTCTTGGGTGGTTAGTTTGGCCCTTGTTCCTGTAACTCGAATCCTAGCCCGGTATATCCCATTTGAATTTTACACCATTGTGAACCTTATGCCTTTTTTACTCTCAGATCGAGGTTCTCGGCATTGAAAAATCTTCGTAAACTAAATCACACGTGTATATATTTATATTTAAGAGATATACAGTCAAGAAAATCAAGGGCAATGGTTTTATATATGCGGATTAGACACCAAAAAAAACACTCAACAAATGGCTACAATTTAAGGAATGTGTTTAGTGACGGCATCAGATTCCTAATTGATGGAGAAAGGTCTGGTGGCAAGAAAAGCTGCTTCTAGGAGGTTATCAAGTGTTTTCGCTCGACGATTCCATTCTTGGGTGTTTGGTTTGGCCCTTGTTCCTGTAACTCGAATCCTAGCCCGGTATATCTCATTTTAATTTTACACCATTGTGAACCTTACGCCTTTTTTACTCTCTGATCGAGGTTCTCGGCATTGAAAAATCTTCGTAAACTAAGTCACACTTGTATATGTTTACATTTAAGAGATATACAGTCAAGAAAATCAAGGGCAATGGTGATATATATGCGGATTAGACACAAAAAAAAAAATCACTCAACAAATGGCTACAATTTAAGGAATGTGTTTAGTGACGGCATCTGATTCCTAATTGATGGAGAAAGGTCAGGTGGCAAGAAAAGCTGTTTCTAGGAGGTTGTCAAGTGTTTTCGCTCGACGATTCCATTCTTGGGTGGTTGGTTTGGCCCTTGTTCCTGTAACTCGAATCCTAGCCCGGTATATCCCATTTTAATTTCACACCATTGTGAACCTTACGCCTTTTTTACTCTCTGATCGAGGTTCTCGGCATTGAAAAATCTTCGTAAACTAAATCACACGTGTATATGTTGATATTTAAGAGATATACAGTCAAGAAAATCAAGGGCAATGTTGATATATATGCAGATTAGACACAAAAAAAACACTCAACAAATGGCTACAATTTAAGGAATGTGTTTAGTGACGGCATCAGATTCCTAATTGATGGAGAAAGGTCTGGTGGAAGAAAAGCTGCATCTAGGAGGTTGTCAAGTGTTTTCGCTCGACGATTCCATTCTTGGGTGGTTGGTTTGGCCCTTGTTCCTGTAACTCGAATCCTAGCCCGGTATATCCCATTTTACACCATTGTGAACCTTACACCTCTTTTACTCTCTGATTGAGGTTCTCGGCATTGAAAAATCTTCGTAAACTAAATCACACGTTTATATGTTGACATTTAAGAGATATACAGTCAAGAAAATCAAGGGCAATGGTGATATATATGCGGATTAGACACCAAAAAATAACACTCGACAAATGGCAACAATTTAAGGAATGTGTTTAGTGACGACATCAGATTCCTAATTGATGGAAAAAGGTCTGGTGGCAAGAAAAGCTGCTTCTAGGAGGTTGTCAAGTGTTTTCGCTCGACGATTCCATTCTTGGGTGGTTGGTTTGGCCCTTGTTCCTGTAACTCGAATCCTAGCCTGGTATATCCCATTTTAATTTTACACCATTGTGAACCTTACGCCATTTTTACTCTCTGATAGAGGTTCTCGGCATTGAAAAAGCTTGGTAAACTAAATCACACGTGTATATGTTGACAATTGAGAGATATACAGTCAAGAAAATCAAGGGCAATGGTGATATATATGCGGATTAGACACCAAAAAAAAATCACTCAACAAATGGCTACAATTTAAGGAATGTGTTTACTGACGGCATCAGATTCCTAATTGATAGAGAAAGGTCTGGTGGCAAAAACAGCTGCTCCTAGGAGGTTGTCAAGTGTTTTCGCTTGACGATTCCATTCTTGGGTGGTTGGTTTGGCCCTTGTTCCTGTAACTCGAATCCTAGACCGGTATATCCCATTTTAATTTTACACCATTGTGAACCTTACGCCTTTTTTACTCTCTGATCGAGGTTCTAGGCATTGAAAAATCTTCGTAAACGAAATCACACGTGTATATGTTGATATTTAAGAGATATACTGTCAAGAAATTCAAGGGCAATGGTGATATATATGCAGATTAGACACCAAAAAAAAACACTCAACAAATGGCTACAATTTAAGGAATGTGTTTAGTGACGGCATCAGATTCCTAATTGATGGAGAAAGGTCTGCTGGCAAGAAAAGCTGGTTCTAGGAGGTTGTCAAGTGTTTTCGCTCGACGATTCCATTCTTGGGTGGTTGGTTTGGCCCTTGTTCCTGTAACTCGAATCCTAGCCCGGTATATCCCATTTTAATTTTACACCATTGTGAACCTTACGCCTTTTTTACTCTCTGATCGAGGTTCTCGGCATTGAAAAATCTTCGTAAACTAAATCACACGTGTATATGTTGACATTTAAGGGATATACATTCAAGAAAATCAAGGGCAATGGTGATATATATGCGGATTACACACCAAAAAACACTCAACAAATGGCTACAATTTAAGGAATGTGTTTAGTGACGGCATCGGATTCCTAATTGATGGAGAAAGGTCTGGTGGCAAGAAAAGCTGCTTCTAAGAGGTTGTCAAGTGTTTTCGCACGACGATTCCATTTTTGGGTGGTTGGTTTGGCCCTTGTTCCTGTAACTCGAATCCTAGCCCGGTATATCCCATTTTAATTTTACACCATTGTGAACCTTACGCCTTTTTTACTCTCTGATCGAGGTTCTCGGCATTGAAAAATCTTCGTAAACTAAATCACACGTGTATATGTTGATATTTAAGAGATATAAAGTCAAGAAAATCAAGGGCAATGGTGATATATATGCGGATTAGACACAAAAAAAAACACTCAACAAATGGCTACAATTTAAGGAATGTGTTTAGTGACGGCATCAGATTCCTAATTGATGGAGAAAGGTCTGGTGGTAAGAAAAGCTTCTTCTAAGAGGTTGTCAAGTGTTTTCGCTCGACGATTCCATTCTTGGGGGGTTGGTTTGGTCCTTGTTCCTGTAATTCAAATCCTAGCCCGGTATATCCCATTTTAATTTTACACCATTGTGAACCTTACGCCTTTTTTACTCTCTGATCGAGGTTCTCGGCATTGAAAAATCTTCGTAAACTAAATCACACGTGTGTATGTTGATATTTAAGAGATATACAGTCAAGAAAATCAAGGGCAATGGTGATATATATGCGGATTAGACACCAAAAAAACACTCAACAAGTGGCTACAATTTAAGGAATGTGTTTAGTGACGGCATCAGATTCCTAATTGATGGAGAAAGGTCTGGTGGCAAAAAAAGTTGCTTCTAGGAGGTTGTCAAGTGTTTTCGCTCGACGATTCCATTCTTGGGTGGTTGGTTTGGCCCTTGTTCTTGTAACTCGAATCCTAGCCCGGTATATCCCATTTTAGTTTTACACCATTGTGAACCTTACACCTTTTTTACTCTCTGATTGAGGTTCTCGGGATTGAAAAATCTTCGTAAACTAAATCACACGTTTATATGTTGACATCTAAGAGATATACAGTCAAGAAAATCAAGGGCAATGGTGATATATATGCGGATTAGACACCAAAAAAAAACACTCGACAAATGGCAACAATTTAAGGTATGTGTTTAGTGACGACATCAGATTCCTAATTGATGGAGAAAGGTCTGGTGGCAAGAAAAGCTGCTTCTAGGAGGTTGTCAAGTGTTTTCGCTCGACGATTCCATTCTTGGGTGGTTTGTTTGGCCCTTGTTCCTGTAACTCGAATCCTACCCTGGTATATCCCATTTTAATTTTACACCATTGTGAACCTTACGCCATTTTTACTCTCTGATAGAGGTTCTCGGCATTGAAAAATCTTGGTAAACTAAATCACACGTGTATATGTTGACATTTAAGAGATATACAGTCAAGAAAATCAAGGGCAATGGTGATATATATGCGGATTAGACACCAAAAAAAATCACTCAACAAATGGCTACAATTTAAGGAATGTGTTTAGTGACGGCATCAGATTCCTAATTGATGGAGAAAGGTCTTGTGGCAAGAAAAGCTGCTTCTAGGAGGTTGTCAAGTGTTTTCGCTCGACGATTCCAGTCTTGGGTGGTTGATTTGGCCCTTGTTCCTGTAACTCGAATCCTAGCCCGGTATATCCCATTTTAATTTTACACCATTGTGAACCTTACGCCTTTTTTACTCTCTAATCGAGGTTCTAGGCATTGAAAAATCTTCGTAAACTAAATCACACGTGTATATGTTGATATTTAAGAGATATACAGTCAAGAAATTCAAGGGCAATGGTGATATATATGCGGATTAGACACCAAAAAAAACACTCAACAAATGGCTACAATTTAAGGAATGTGTTTAGTGACGGCATCAGATTCCTAATTGATGGAGAAAGGACTGCTGGCAAGAAAACCTGCTTCTAGGAGGTTGTCAAGTGTTTTCGCTCGACGATTCCATTCTAGGGTGGTTGGTTTGGCCCTTGTTCCTGTAACTCGAATCCTAGCCCGTTATATCCCATTTCAATTTTACACCATTGTGAACCTTACGCCTTTTTTACTCTCTGATCAGGTTCTCGGCATTGAAAAATCTTCGTAAACTAAATCACACGTGTATATGTTGACATTTAAGGGATAGACATTCAAGAAAATCAAGGGCAATGGTGATATATATGCGGATTACACACCAAAAAAACACTCAACAAATGGCTACAATTTATGGAATGTGTTTAGTGACGGCATCGGATTCCTAATTGATGGAGAAAGGTCTGGTGGCAAGAAAAGCTGCTTCTAAGAGGTTGTCAAGTGTTTTCGTACGACGATTCCATTCTTGGTCGTTGGTTTGGCCCTTGTTCCTGTAAATCGAATCCTAGCCCGGTATATCCCATTTTAATTTTACACCATTGTAAACCTTACGCCTTTTTTACTCTCTGATCGAGGTTCTCGGCATTGAAAAATCTTCGTAAACTAAATCACACGTGTATATGTTGATATTTAAGAGATATAAAGTCAAGAAAATCAAGGGCAATGGTGATATATATGCGGATTAGACACAAAAAAAACACTCAACAAATGGCTACAATTTAAGGAATGTGTTTAGTGACGGCATCAGATTCCTAATTGATGGAGAAAGGTCTGGTGGTAAGAAAAGCTTCTTCTAAGAGGTTGTCAAGTGTTTTCGCTCGACGATTCCATTCTTGGGGGGTTGGTTTGGTCCTTGTTCCTGTAATTCAAATCCTAGCCCGGTATATCCCATTTAAATTTTACACCATTGTGAACCTTACGCCTTTTTTACTCTCTGATCGAGGTTCTCGGCATTGAAAAATCTTCGTAAACTAAATCACATGTGTGTATGTTGATATTTAAGAGATATACAGTCAAGAAAATCAAGGGCAATGGTGATATATATGCGGATTAGACACCAAAAAAACACTCAACAAGTGGCTACAATTTAAGGAATGTGTTTAGTGACGGCATCAGATTCCTAATTGATGGAGAAAGGTCTGGTGGCAAAAAAAGTTGCTTCTAGGAGGTTATCAAGTGTTTTCGCTCAACGATTCCATTCTTGGGTGGTTGGTTTGGCCCTTGTTCTTGTAACTCGAATCCTAGCCCGGTATATCCCATTTTAGTTTTACACCATTGTGAACCTTACACCTTTTTTACTCTCTGATTGAGGTTCTCGGCATTGAAAAATCTTCGTAAACTAAATCACACATTTATATGTTGACATTTAAGAGATATACAGTCAAGAAAATCAAGGGCAATGGTGATATATATGCGGATTAGACACCAAAAAAAACACTCGACAAATGGCAACAATTTAAGGTATGTGTTTAGTGACGACATCAGATTCCTAATTGATGGAGAAAGGTCTGGTGGCAAGAAAAGCTGCTTCTAGGAGGTTGTCAAGTGTTTTCGCTCGACGATTCCATTCTTGGGTGGTTTGTTTGGCCCTTGTTCCTGTAACTCGAATCCTAGCCTGGTATATCCCATTTTAATTTTACACCATTGTGAACCTTACGCCATCTTTACTCTCTGATAGAGGTTCTCGGCATTGAAAAATCTTGGTAAACTAAATCACACGTGTATATGTTGACATTTAAGAGATATACAGTCAAGAAAATCAAGGGCAATGGTGATATATATGCGGATTAGACACCAAAAAAAATCACTCAACAAATGGCTACAATTTAAGGAATGTGTTTAGTGACGGCATCAGATTCCTAATTGATGGAGAAAGGTCTTGTGGCAAGAAAAGCTGCTTCTAGGAGGTTGTCAAGTGTTTTCGCTCGACGATTCCAGTCTTGGGTGGTTGATTTGGCCCTTGTTCCTGTAACTCGAATCCTAGCCCGGTATATCCCATTTTAATTTTACACCATTGTGAACCTTACGCCTTTTTTACTCTCTAATCGAGGTTCTAGGCATTGAAAAATCTTCGTAAACTAAATCACACGTGTATATGTTGATATTTAAGAGATATACAGTCAAGAAATTCAAGGGCAATGGTGATATATATGCGGATTAGACACCAAAAAAAACACTCAACAAATGGCTACAATTTAAGGAATGTGTTTAGTGACGGCATCAGATTCCTAATTGATGGAGAAAGGACTGCTGGCAAGAAAACCTGCTTCTAGGAGGTTGTCAAGTGTTTTCGCTCGACGATTCCATTCTAGGGTGGTTGGTTTGGCCCTTGTTCCTGTAACTCGAATCCTAGCCCGTTATATCCCATTTCAATTTTACACCATTGTGAACCTTACGCCTTTTTTACTCTCTGATCAGGTTCTCGGCATTGAAAAATCTTCGTAAACTAAATCACACGTGTATATGTTGACATTTAAGGGATATACATTCAAGAAAATCAAGGGCAATGGTGATATATATGCGGATTACACACCAAAAAAACACTCAACAAATGGCTACAATTTATGGAATGTGTTTAGTGACGGCATCGGATTCCTAATTGATGGAGAAAGGTCTGGTGGCAAGAAAAGCTGCTTCTAAGAGGTTGTCAAGTGTTTTCGTACGACGATTCCATTCTTGGTGGTTGGTTTGGCCCTTGTTCCTGTAAATCGAATCCTAGCCCGGTATATCCCATTTTAATTTTACACCATTGTAAACCTTACGCCTTTTTTACTCTCTGATCGAGGTTCTCGGCATTGAAAAATCTTCGTAAACTAAATCACACGTGTATATGTTGATATTTAAGAGATATAAAGTCAAGAAAATCAAGGGCAATGGTGATATATATGCGGATTAGACACAAAAAAAACACTCAACAAATGGCTACAATTTAAGGAATGTGTTTAGTGACGGCATCAGATTCCTAATTGATGGAGAAAGGTCTCGTGGTAAGAAAAGCTTCTTCTAAGAGGTTGTCAAGTGTTTTCGCTCGACGATTCCATTCTTGGGGGGTTGGTTTGGTCCTTGTTCCTGTAATTCAAATCCTAGCCCGGTATATCCCATTTAAATTTTACACCATTGTGAACCTTACGCCTTTTTTACTCTCTGATCGAGGTTCTCGGCATTGAAAAATCTTCGTAAACTAAATCACACGTGTGTATGTTGATATTTAAGAGATATACAGTCAAGAAAATCAAGGGCAATGGTGATATATATGCGGATTAGACACCAAAAAAACACTCAACAAGTGGCTACAATTTAAGGAATGTGTTTAATGACGGCATCAGATTCCTAATTGATGGAGAAAGGTCTGGTGGCAAAAAAAGTTGCTTCTAGGAGGTTATCAAGTGTTTTCGCTCAACGATTCCATTCTTGGGTGGTTGGTTTGGCCCTTGTTCTTGTAACTCGAATCCTAGCCCGGTATATCCCATTTTAGTTTTACACCATTGTGAACCTTACACCTTTTTTACTCTCTGATTGAGGTTCTCGGCATTGAAAAATCTTCGTAAACTAAATCACACATTTATATGTTGACATTTAAGAGATATACAGTCAAGAAAATCAAGGGCAATGGTGATATATATGCGGATTAGACACCAAAAAAAACACTCGACAAATGGCAACAATTTAAGGTATGTGTTTAGTGACGACATCAGATTCCTAATTGATGGAGAAAGGTCTGGTGGCAAGAAAAGCTGCTTCTAGGAGGTTGTCAAGTGTTTTCGCTCGACGATTCCATTCTTGGGTGGTTTGTTTGGCCCTTGTTCCTGTAACTCGAATCCTAGCCTGGTATATCCCATTTTAATTTTACACCATTGTGAACCTTACGCCATCTTTACTCTCTGATAGAGGTTCTCGGCATTGAAAAATCTTGGTAAACTAAATCACACGTGTATATGTTGACATTTAAGAGATATACAGTCAAGAAAATCAAGGGCAATGGTGATATATATGCGGATTAGACACCAAAAAAAATCACTCAACAAATGGCTACAATTTAAGGAATGTGTTTAGTGACGGCATCAGATTCCTAATTGATGGAGAAAGGTCTGGTGGCAAAAAAAGCTGCTTCTAGGACGTTGTCAAGTGTTTTCGCTCGACGATTCCATTCTTGGGTGGTGGGTTTGGCCCTTGTTCCTGTAACTCGAATCCTAGCCCCGGTATATCTCATTTTAATTTTACACCATTTTGAACCATATGCCTTTTTTACTCTCTGATTGAGGTTCTCGACCTTGAAAAATCTTCGTAAACTAAATCACACGTGTATATGTTGACATTTATGAGATATATAGTCAAGAAAATCAAGGGCAATGGTGTTATATATGCGGATTAGACACCAAAAAAACACTCAACAAATGGCTACAATTTAAGGAATGTGTTTAGTGACGGCATCAGATTCCTAATTGATGGAGAAAGGTCTTGTGGCAAGAAAAGCTGCTTCTTGGAGGTTGTCAAGTGTTTTCGCTCGACGATTCCAGTCTTGGGTGGTTGATTTGGCCCTTGTTCCTGTAACTCGAATCCTAGCCCGGTATATCCCATTTTAATTTTACACCATTGTGAACCTTACGCCTTTTTTACTCTCTGATCGAGGTTCTAGGCATTGAAAAATCTTCGTAAACTAAATCACACGTGTATATGTTGATATTTAAGAGATATACAGTCAAGAAATTCAAGGGCAATGGTGATATATATACGGATTAGACACCAAAAAAAACACTCAACAAATGGCTACAATTTAAGGAATGTGTTTAGTGACGGCATCAGATTCCTAATTGATGGAGAAAGGACTGCTGGCAAGAAATGCTGCTTCTAGGAGGTTGTCAAGTGTTTTCGCTCGACGATTCCATTCTTGGGTGGTTGGTTTGGCCCTTGTTCCTGTAACTCGAATCCTAGCCCGATATATCCCATTTTAATTTTACACCATTGTGAACCTTACGCCTTTTTTACTCTCTGATCGAGGTTCTCGGCATTGAAAAATCTTCGTAAACAAAATCACACGTGTATATGTTGACATTTAAGGGATATACATTCAAGAAAATCAAGGGCAATGGTGATATATATGCGGATTAGACACCAAAAAAAACACTCGACAAATGGCAACAATTTAAGGTATGTGTTTAGTGACGACATCAGATTCCTAATTGATGGAGAAAGGTCTGGTGGCAAGAAAAGCTGCTTCTAGGAGGTTGTCAAGTGTTTTCGCTCGACGATTCCATTCTTGGGTGGTTGGTTTGGCCCTTGTTCCTGTAACTCGAATCCTAGCCTGGTATATCCCATTTTAATTTTACACCATTGTGAACCTTACGCCATCTTTACTCTCTGATAGAGGTTCTCGGCATTGAAAAATCTTGGTAAACTAAATCACACGTGTATATGTTGACATTTAAGAGATATACAGTCAAGAAAATCAAGGGCAATGGTGATATATATGCGGATTAGACACCAAAAAAAATCACTCAACAAATGGCTACAATTTAAGGAATGTGTTTAGTGACGGCATCAGATTCCTAATTGATGGAGAAAGGTCTGGTGGCAAAAAAAGCTGCTTCTAGGACGTTGTAAAGTGTTTTCGCTCGACGATTCCATTCTTGGGTGGTGGGTTTGGCCCTTGTTCCTGTAACTCGAATCCTAGCCCCGGTATATCTCATTTTAATTTTACACCATTTTGAACCATACGCCTTTTTTACTCTCTGATCGAGGTTCTCGGCCTTGAAAAATCTTCGTAAACTAAATCACACGTGTATATGTTGACATTTATGAGATATATAGTCAAGAAAATCAAGGGCAATGGTGTTATATATGCGGATTAGACACCAAAAAAACACTCAACAAATGGCTACAATTTAAGGAATGTGTTTAGTGACGGCATCAGATTCCTAATTGATGGAGAAAGGTCTTGTGGCAAGAAAAGCTGCTTCTTGGAGGTAGTCAAGTGTTTTCGCTCGACGATTCCAGTCTTGGGTGGTTGATTTGGCCCTTGTTCCTGTAACTCGAATCCTAGCCCGGTATATCCCATTTTAATTTTACACCATTGTGAACCTTACGCCTTTTTTACTCTCTGATCGAGGTTCTAGGCATTGAAAAATCTTCGTAAACTAAATCACACGTGTATATGTTGATATTTAAGAGATATACAATCAAGAAATTCAAGGGCAATGGTGATATATATACGGATTAGACACCAAAAAAAACACTCAACAAATGGCTACAATTTAAGGAATGTGTTTAGTGACGGCATCAGATTCCTAATTGATGGAGAAAGGACTGCTGGCAAGAAAAGCTGCTTCTAGGAGGTTGTCAAGTGTTTTTGCTCGACGATTCCATTCTTGGGTGGTTGGTTTGGCCCTTGTTCCTGTAACTCGAATCCTAGCCCGATATATCCCATTTTAATTTTACACCATTGTGAACCTTACGCCTTTTTTACTCTCTGATCGAGGTTCTCGGCATTGAAAAATCTTCGTAAACTAAATCACACGTGTATATGTTGACATTTAAGGGATATACATTCAAGAAAATCAAGGGCAATGGTGATATATATGCGGATTACACACCAAAAAAAACACTCAACAAATGGCTACAATTTAAGGAATGTGTTTAGTGACGGCATCGGATTCCTAATTGATGGAGAAAGGTCTGGTGGCAAGAAAAGCTGCTTCTAGGAGGTTGTCAAGTGTTTTCACACGACGATTCCATTCTTGGGTGGTTGGTTTGGCCATTGTTCCTGTAACTCGAATCCTAGCCCGGTATATCCCATTTTAATTTTACACCTTTGTGAACCTTACGCCTTTTTTACTCTCTGATCGAGGATCTCGGCATTGAAAAATCTTCGTAAACTAAATCACACGTGTATATGTTGATATTTAAGAGATATAAAGTCAACAAAATTAAGGGCAATGGTGATATATATGCGGATTAGACACAAAAAAAACACTGAACAAATGGCTACAATTTAACGAATGTGTTTAGTGACGGCATCAGATTCCTAATTGATGGAGAAAGGTCTGGTGGTAAGAAAAGCTTATTCTAGGAGGTTGTCAAGTGTTTTCGCTCGACGATTCCATTCTTGGGGGGTTGGTTTGGCCCTTGTTCCCGTAACTCAAATCCTAACCCGATATATCCCATTTTAATTTTACACCATTGTGAACCTTACGCCTTTTTTACTCTCTGATCGAGATTCTCGGCATTGAAAAATCTTCGTAAACTAAATCACACGTGTGTATGTTGATATTTAAGAGATATACAGTCAAGAAAATCAAGGGCAATGGTGATATATATGCGGATTAGACACCAAAAAAACACTCAACAAGTGGCTACAATTTAAGGAATGTGTTTAGTGACGGCATCAGATTCCTAATTGATGGAGAAAGGTCTGGTGGCAAGAAAAACTGCTTCTAGGAGGTTGTCAAGTGTTTTCGCTCGACGATTCCATTCTTGGGTGGTTGGTTTGGCCCTTGTTCCTGTAACTCGAATCCTAGCTCGGTATATCCCATTTTAATTTTACACCATTGTGAACCTTACGCCTTTTTTACTCTCTGATCGTGGTTCTCGGCATTGAAAAATCTTCGTAAACTAAATCACACGTGTATATGTTGATATTTAAGAGATATACAGTCAAGAAAATCAAGGGCAATGGTGATATATATGCGGATTAGACACCAAAAAAACACTCAACAAATGGCTACAATTTAAGGAATGTGTTTAGTGACGGCATCAGATTCCTAATTGATGGAGAAAGGTCTGGTGGCAAGAAAAACTGCTTCTAGGAGGTTGTCAAGTGTTTTCGCTCGACGATTCCATTCTTGGGTGGTTGGTTTGGCCCTTGTTCCTGTAACTCGAATCCTAGCCCGGTATATCCTATTTTAATTTTACACCATTGTGAACATTACGCCTTTTTTACTCTCTGATCGAGGTTCTCGGCATTGAAAAATCTTTGTAAACTAAATCACACGTGTATATGTTGACATTTAAGGGATATACATTCAAGAAAATCAAGGGCAACGGTGATATATATGCGGATTACACACCAAAAAAAACACTCAGCAAATGGCTACAATTTAAGGAATGTGTTTAGTGACGGCATCGGATTCCTAATTGATGGAGAAAGGTCTGGTCGCAAAAAAAGCTGCTTCTAGGAGGTTGTCAAGTGTTTTCGCACGACGATTCCATTCTTGGGTGGTTGGTTTGGCCCTTGTTCCTGTAACTCGAATCCTAGCCCGGTATATCCCATTTTAATTTTACACCATTGTGAACCTTACGCCTTTTTTACTCTCTGATCAAGGTTCTCAGCATTGAAAAATCTTCGTAAACTAAATCACACGTGTATATGTTGATATTTAAGAGATATAAAGTCAACAAAATCAAGGGCAATGGTGATATATATGCGGATTAGACACACAAAAAAACACTCAACAAATGGCGACAATTTAACGAACGTGTTTAGTGACGGCATCAGATTCCTAATTGATGGAGAAAGGTCTGGTGGTAAGAAAAGCTTATTCTAGGAGGTTGTCAAGTGTTTTCGCTCGACGATTCCATTCTTGGGGGGGTTGGTTTGGCCCTTGTTCCTGTAACTCGAATCCTAGCCTGGTATATCCCATTTTAATTTTACACCCTTGTGAACCTTACGCCATTTTTACTCTCTGATAGAGGTTCTCGGCATTGAAAAATCTTGGTAAACTAAATCACACGTGTATATGTTGACATTTAAGAGATATACAGTCAAGAAAATCAAGGGCAATGGTGATATATATGCGGATTAGACACCAAAAAAAAATCACTCAACAAATGGCTACAATTTAAGGAATGTGTTTAGTGACGGCATCAGATTCCTAATTGATGGAGAAAGGTCTGGTGGCAAAAAAAGATGCTTCTAGGACGTTGTCAAGTGTTTTCGCTCGACGATTCCATTCTTGGGTGGTGGGTTTGGCCCTTGTTCCTGTAACTCGAATCCTAGCCCCGGTATATCTTATTTTAATTTTACACCATTGTGAACCATACGCCTTTTTTACTCTCTGATCGAGGTTCTCGGCCTTGAAAAATCTTCGTAAACTAAATCACACGTGTATATGTTGACATTTATGAGATATATAGTCAAGAAAATCAAGGGCAATGGTGTTATATATGCGGATTAGACACCAAAAAAAACACTCAACAAATGGCTACAATTTAAGGAATGTGTTTAGTGACGGCATCAGATTCCTAATTGATGGAGAAAGGTCTTGTGGCAAGAAAAGCTGCTTCTAGGAGGTTGTCAAGTGTTTTCGCTCGACGATTCCAGTCTTGGGTGGTTGATTTGGCCCTTGTTCCTGTAACTCGAATCCTAGCCCGGTATATCCCATTTTAATTTTACACCATTGTGAACCTTACGCCTTTTTTACTCTCTGATCGAGGTTCTAGGCATTGAAAAATCTTCGTAAACTAAATCACACGTGTATATGTTGATATTTAAGAGATATACAGTCAAGAAAATCAAGGGCAATGGTGATATATATGCGGATTAGACACCAAAAAAACACTCAACAAATGGCTACAATTTAAGGAATGTGTTTAGTGACGGCATCAGATTCCTAATTGATGGAGAAAGGTCTGCTGGCAAGAAAAGCTGGTTCTAGGAGGTTGTCAAGTGTTTTCGCTCGACGATTCCATTCTTGGGTGGTTGTTTTGGCCCTTGTTCCTGTAACTCGAATCCTAGCCCGGTATATCCCATTTTAATTTTACACCATTGTGAACCTTACGCCTTTTTTACTCTCTGATCGAGGTTCTCGGCATTGAAAAATCTTCGTAAACTAAATCACACGTGTATATGTTGACATTTAAGGGATATACATTCAAGAAAATCAAGGGCAATGGTGATATATATGCGGATTACACACCAAAAAAACACTCAACAAATGGCTACAATTTAAGGAATGTGTTTAGTGACGGCATCGGATTCCTAATTGATGGAGAATGGTCTGGTGGCAAGAAAAGCTGCTTCTAAGAGGTTGTCAAGTGTTTTCGCTCGACGATTCCATTCTTGGGTGGTTGGTTTGGCCCTTGTTCCTGTAACTCGAATCCTAGCCCGGTATATCCCATTTTAATTTTACACCATTCTGAACCTTACGCCTTTTTTACTCTCTGATCGAGGTTCTCGGCATTGAAAACTCTTCGTAAACTAAATCACACGTGTATATGTTGATATTTAAGAGATATAAAGTCAAGAAAATCAAGGGCAACGGTGATATATATGCGGATTAGACACAAAAAAAAACACTCAACAAATGGCTACAATTTAAGGAATGTGTTTAGTGACGGCATCAGATTCCTAATTGATGGAGAAAGGTCTGGTGGTAAGAAAAGCTTCTTCTAAGAGGTTGTCAAGTGTTTTCGCTCGACGATGCCATTCTTGGGGGGTTGGTTTGGTCCTTGTTCCTGTAATTCAAATCCTAGCCCGGTATATCCCATTTTAATTTTACACCATTGTGAACCTTACTCCTTTTTTACTCTCTGATCGAGGTTCTCGGCATTGAAAAATCTTCGTAAACTAAATCACACGTGTGTATGTTGATATTTAAGAGATATACAGTCAAGAAAATCAAGGGCAATGGTGATATATATGCGGATTAGACACCAAAAAAACACTCAACAAGTGGCTACAATTTAAGGAATGTGTTTAGTGACGGCATCAGATTCCTAATTGATGGAGAAAGGTCTGGTGGCAAGAAAAGCTGCTTCTAGGAGGTTGTCAAGTGTTTTCGCACGACGATTCCATTCTTGGGTGGTTGGTTTAGCCCTTGTTCCTGTAACTCGAATCCTAGCCCGGTATATCCCATTTTAGTTTTACACCATTGTGAACCTTACACCTTTTTTACTCTCTGATCGAGGTTCTCGGCATTGAAAAATCTTCGTAAACTAAATCACACGTGTATATGTTGATATTTAAGAGATATAAAGTCAACAAAATCAAGGGCAATGGTGATATATATGCGGATTAGACACACAAAAAAACACTCAACAAATGGCTACAATTTAACGAACGTGTTTAGTGACGGCATCAGATTCCTAATTGATGGAGAAAGGTCTGTTGGTAAGAAAAGCTTATTCTAGGAGGTTGTCAAGTGTTTTCGCTCGACGTTTCCATTCTTGGGGGTTGGTTTGGCCCTTGTTCCTGTAACTCGAATCCTAGCCTGGTATATCCCATTTTAATTTTACACCATTGTGAACCTTACGCCATTTTTACTCTCTGATAGAGGTTCTCGGCATTGAAAAATCTTGGTAAACTAAATCACACGTGTATATGTTGACATTTAAGAGATATACAGTCAAGAAAATCAAGGGCAATGGTGATATATATGCGGATTAGACACCAAAAAAAATCACTCAACAAATGGCTACAATTTAAGGAATGTGTTTAGTGACGGCATCAGATTCCTAATTGATGGAGAAAGGTCTGGTGGCAAAAAAAGCTGCTTCTAGGAGGTTGTCAAGTGTTTTCGCTCGACGATTCCATTCTTGGGTGGTGGGTTTGGCCCTTGTTCCTGTAACTCGAATCCTAGCCCCGGTATATCTTATTTTAATTTTACACCATTGTGAACCATACGCCTTTTTTACTCTCTGATCGAGGTTCTTAGTCTTGAAAAATCTTCGTAAAAAGAAATCACACGTGTATATGTTGACATTTATGAGATATATAGTCAAGAAAATCAAGGGCAATGGTGTTATATATGCGGATTAGACACCAAAAAAACACTCAACAAATGGCTACAATTTAAGGAATGTGTTTAGTGACGGCATCAGATTCCTAATTGATGGAGAAAGGTCTTGTGGCAAGAAAAGCTGCTTCTAGGAGGTTGTCAAGTGTTTTCGCACGACGATTCCATTCTTGGGTGGTTGGTTTGGCCCTTGTTCCTGTAACTCGAATCCTAGCCCGGTATATCCCATTTTAATTTTACACCATTGTGAACCTTACGCCTTTTTTACTCTCTGATCGAGGTTCTAGGCATTGAAAAATCTTCGTAAACTAAATCACACGTGTATATGTTGATATTTAAGAGATATACAGTCAAGAAAATCAAGGGCAATGGTGATATATATGCGGATTAGACACCAAAAAAAACACTCAACAAATGGCTACAATTTAAGGAATGTGTTTAGTGACGGCATCAGATTCCTAATTGATGGAGAAAGGTCTGGTGGCAAGAAAAGCTGCTTCTAAGAGGTTGTCAAGTGTTTTCGCACGACGATTCCATTCTTGGGTGGTTGGTTTGGCCCTTGTTCCTGTAACTCGAATCCTAGCCCGGTATATCCCATTTTAATTTTACACCATTGTGAACCTTACGCCTTTTTTACTCTCTGATCGAGGTTCTCGGCATTGAAAAATCTTCGTAAACTAAATCACACGTGTATATGTTGATATTTAAGAGATATAAAGTCAAGAAAATCAAGGGCAATGGTGATATATATGCGGATTGGACACAAAAAAAAACACTCAACAAATGGCTACAATTTAAGGAATGTACTTAGTGACGGCATCAGATTCCTAATTGATGGAGAAAGGTCTGGTGGTAAGAAAAGCTTCTTCTAAGAGGTTGTCAAGTGTTTTCGCTCGACGATTCCATTCTTGGGGGGTTGGTTTGGTCCTTGTTCCTGTAATTCAAATCCTAGCCCGGTATATCCCATTTTAATTTTACACCATTGTGAACCTTACGCCTTTTTTACTCTCTGATCGAGGTTCTCGGCATTGAAAAATCTTCGTAAACTAAATCACACGTGTGTATGTTGATATTTAAGAGATATACAGTCAGGAAAATCAAGGGCAATGGTGATATATATGCGGATTAGACACCAAAAAAACACTCAACAAGTGGCTACAATTTAAGGAATGTGTTTAGTGACGGCATCAGATTCCTAATTGATGGAGAAAGGTCTGGTGGCAAAAAAAGTTGCTTCTGGGAGGTTGTCAAGTGTTTTCGCTCGACGATTCTATTCTTGGGTGGTTGGTTTGGCCTTTGTTCTTGTAACTCGAATCCTAGCCCGGTATATCCAATTTTAGTTTTACACCATTGTGAACCTTACACCTTTTTTACTCTCTGATTGAGGTTCTCGGCATTGAAAAATCTTCGTAAACTAAATCACACGTTTATATGTTGACATTTAAGAGATATACAGTCAAGAAAATCAAGGGCAATGGTGATATATATGCGGATTAGACACCAAAAAAAACACTCGACAAATGGCAACAATTTAAGGTATGTGTTTAGTGACGACATCAGATTCCTAATTGATAGAGAAAGGTCTAGTGGCAAGAAAAGCTGCTTCTAGGAGGTTGTCAAGTGTTTTCGCTCGACGATTCCATTCTTGGGTGGTTGGTTTGGCCCTTGTTCCTGTAACTCGAATCCTAGCCTGGTATATCCCATTTTAATTTTACACCATTGTGAACCTTACGCCATTTTTACTCTCTGAAAGAGGTTCTCGGCATTGAAAAATCTTGGTAAACTAAATCACACGTGTATATGTTGACATTTAAGAGATATACAGTCAAGAAAATCAAGGGCAATGGTGATATATATGCGGATTAGACACCAAAAAAAATCACTCAACAAATGGCTACAATTTAAGGAATGTGTTTAGTGACGGCATCAGATTCCTAATTGATGGAGAAAGGTCTGGTGGCAAGAAAAGCTGCTTCTAGGAGGTTGTCAAGTGTTTTCGCTCGACGATTCCATTCTTGGGCGGTTGGTTTGGTCCTTGTTCCTGTAACTCGAATCCTAGCCTGGTATATCCCATTTTAATTTTACACCATTGTGAACCTTACGCCATTTTTACTCTCTGATCGAGGTTCTCGGCATTGAAAAATCTTTGTAAACTAAATCACACGTGTATATGTTGATATTTAAGAGATATAAAGTCAAGAAAATCAAGGGCAATGGTGATATATATGCGGATTAGACACAAAAAAAAACACTCAACAAATGGCTACAATTTAAGGAATGTGTTTAGTGACGGCATCAGATTCCTAATTGATGGAGAAAGGTCTGGTGGTAAGAAAAGCTTCTTCTAAGAGGTTGTCAAGTGTTTTCGCTCGACGATTCCATTCTTGGGGGGTTGGTTTGGTCCTTGTTCCTGTAATTCAAATCCTAGCCCGGTATATCCCATTTTAATTTTACACCATTGTGAAACTTACGCCTTTTTTACTCTCTGATCGAGGTTCTCGGCATTGAAAAATCTTCGTAAACTAAATCACACGTGTGTATGTTGATATTTAAGAGATATACAGTCAAGAAAATCAAGGGGCAATGGTGATATATATGCGGATTAGACACCAAAAAAACACTCAACAAGTGGCTACAATTTAAGGAATGTGTTTAGTGACGGCATCAGATTCCTAATTGATGGAGAAAGGTCTGGTGGCAAAAAAAGTTGCTTCTAGGAGGTTGTCAAGTGTTTTCGCTCGACGATTCCATTCTTGGGTGATTGGTTTGGCCCTTGTTCTTGTAACTCGAATCCTAGCCCGGTATATCTCATTTTAGTTTTACACCATTGTGAACCTTACACCTTTTTAACTCTCTGATTGAGGTTCTCGGCATTGAAAAATCTTCGTAAACTAAATCACACGTTTATATGTTGACATTTAAGAGATATAAAGTCAAGAAAATCAAGGGCAATGGTGATATATATGCGGATTAGACACAAAAAAAAACACTCGACAAATGGCAACAATTTAAGGTATGTGTTTAGTGACGACATCAGATTCCTAATTGATGGAGAAAGGTCTGGTGGCAACAAAAGCTGCTTCTAGGAGGTTGTCAAGTGTTTTCGCTCGACGATTCCATTCTTGGGTGGTTGGTTTGGCCCTTGTTCCTGTAACTCGAATCCTAGCCTGGTATATCCCATTTTAATTTTACACCATTGTGAACCTTACGCCATTTTTACTCTCTGATAGAGGTTCTCGGCATTGAAAAATCTTGGTAAACTAAATCACACGTGTATATGTTGACATTTAAGAGATATACAGTCAAGAAAATCAAGGGCAATGGTGATATATATGCGGATTAGACACCAAAAAAAAATCACTCAACAAATGGCTACAATTTAAGGAATGTGTTTAGTGACGGCATCAGATTCCTAATTGATGGCGAAAGGTCTGTTGGCAAAAAAAGCTGCTTCTAGGACGTTGTCAAGTGTTTTCGCTCGACGATTCCATTCTTGGGTGGTGGGTTTGGCCCTTGTTCCTGTAACTCGAATCCTAGCCCCGGTATATTTCATTTTAATTTTACACCATTGTGAACCATACGCCGTTTTTACTCTCTGATCGAGGTTCTCGGCCTTGAAAAATCTTCGTAAACTAAATCACACGTGTATATGTTGACATTTATGAGATATATAGTCAAGAAAATCAAGGGCAATGGTGTTATATATGCGGATTACACACCAAAAAAAACACTCAACAAATGGCTACAATTTAAGAAATGTGTTTAGTGACGGCATCAGATTCCTAATTGATGGAGAAAGGTCTTGTGGCAAGAAAAGCTGCTTCTAGGAGGTTGTCAAGTGTTTTCGCTCGACGATTCCAGTCTTGGGTGGTTGATTTGGCCCTTGTTCCTGTAACTCGAATCCTAGCCCGATATATCCCATTTTAATTTTACACCATTGTGAACCTTACGCCTTTTTTACTCTTTGATCGAGGTTCTAGGCATTGAAAAATCTTCGTAAACTAAATCACACGTGTATATGTTGATATTTAAGAGATATACAGTCAAGAAATTCAAGGGCAATGGTGATATATATGCGGATTAGACACCAAAAAAAAAAACTCAACAAATGGCTACAATTTAAGGAATGTGTTTAGTGACGGCATCAGATTCCTAATTGATGGAGAAAGGACTGCTGGCAAGAAAAGCTGCTTCTAGGAGGTTGTCAAGTGTTTTCGCTCGACGATTCCATTCTTGGGTGGTTGGTTTGGCCCTTGTTCCTGTAACTCGAATCCTAGCCCGGTATATCCCATTTTAATTTTACACCATTGTGAACCTTACGCCTTTTTTACTCTCTGATCGAGGTTCTCGGCCTTGAAAAATCTTCGTAAACTAAATCACACGTGTATATGTTGACATTTAAGGGATATACATTCAAGAAAATCAAGGGCAATGGTGATATATATGCGGATTACACACCAAAAAAAACACTCAACAAATGGCTACAATTTAAGGAATGTGTTTAGTGACGGCATCGGATTCCTAATTGATGGAGAAAGGTCTGGTGGCAAGAAAAGCTGCTTCTAGGAGGTTGTCAAGTGTTTTCGCACGACGATTCCATTCTTGGGTGGTTGGTTTGGCCCTTGTTCCTGTAACTCGAATCCAAGCCCGGTATATCCCAT
>JARYGA010000910.1:0-31193 GCA_030545235.1 Helianthus tuberosus | reverse complement strand
AGTTAGATGTACCCAATTGGAAATCTTTGGCTCAGGTGTGGAATCGACATCGACAAGCAACTCGACCCTCCAAGTTTTGTCACGCCAGAAAGCTTCTTCCTTCGGGCTAGTGAACAGGAAAGCCCCACTTCCCCAAGTCCAAAACATGTGTAGTGCGTTGGTATTGACAATCCTCCCTTGGGGACCCATCGACACAAGCAACGGTTTACGGTTAAAGTGCCACTTCTCCTTGATGTACTTGATCACTCCTGGATCAAGTAATGAGGGATGAAACAATGAATTCCATGGCATGTTGTTTCTTAGCTGTAACACCCCGTGTTTCAAAAGTCAAAGTCAAAGTCGACATTGAAGTCAAAGGAAGAAAAGATTGCTAATTTCGATATGTCACTCCTTGCTCAATTACTGTTTTGACTTCTTTGACTTGTAGATAGTCTATTTATGCTTTTACGTTAGTTGTATTATGTGGAGTACTTATTAATAATCGAGGTTTAATCGATGTTTATCGCATGTTTTATCGCTTTATCGCTTATCGCAATCGCATTCGCAACTCGAATTACGCGTTCTGGATATTGTTTTACATGCGTGTGTGCCTTTATGTGCTATTTGTGCATGTTTACTTATTCTATTTTGTGGTGATTAATCGAAACGCAATCGAAACTCAATCACAATCGAATCGCAAACGCTAAACGCAAATTATTTGTGATGATTGTATGTTAGATATAGTAGTTGGGATTAAAAGTAATTTGAATAGGAAACTCTATCGCATCGCAACGCTCAGCACGCGAATCGAAACTCCAAAACTCATCGCGCTGAACACTCGAATCGAGTGGCCAGCCGACCGAGTTGCCACCCGAACGGGTTGCCACTCGATCGACCAGCCACTTTCCCTTTCCATTTATGGAAACCTTATAAATACCCCCCATATGTCAACATCACTTGATGTTGACAGCTCTCTCTCTCTCAAATCGCTCCAGCCGCTATTTCTTCAGATTTCTTGTGATTCTTGTAAGTTTTCAACCTAAATCTAGTACTTTCTTGATCTACACGCACTCCTACACCTTTCTATCTTTCAAATCTTAACTTTTAACCGTGAAATCACTAAGATTTGAGGTGTTCTAGGATGATGTCATCATGGTGTTCATAAGAACTTCATGTTTTGGGTTCAATCCACCAAGAACAACTTAGATCTGGACGATTTCCACATGAATAAACAAAGATCTTTCATAGATCTGAACATATTCGTGGTGAAAAGGATTGAAAGATGGTTTTCTAACTTTCTTTCAACTCTTTTACACTCAATGCACTCAAAACCGATAGAATCGGAGCTTGTTCTAATCTTCTACTCATTCTTAGCGTTGTGTTAGTTCAAGATCTAAATTCTATCCAAGAGACTACCGATTCCGGGTTAAACATGAACAACCGTCATGAACCTGTGAACGGGTCGGATCTTTCTGTTGTTCTGCACGTTATCAAACTCTTTTGAACAAAACACAAAACTATCAAAACAACCAAGGAGGAAGACGATCAGGTCGTCTGGGATGGATTGCCGTCCGATCGGATTACCGTCCTATCGGATTGCCACCCGACCGGACAGCCACTCGATCGGCTTGCACCTTGGGTCCCACACTTAACTTTTATTTCAACATTTGAGGTTTTGAACATTGAACGGATTGCCGTCTGATCGGATTGCCACTTGATCGGATTACCACCCGACCATGTGATGTTTTGACTTCAACACTTAAACAATTTTCAACATGTTCAATGCATACGGATTGCCATCCGATCGGATTGCCATCCGATCGAGTGACCGTCCTGCGGTGAACTTGTTCTCAACTTGAGAATCCTGGCTAATCGGATTGCTGTCCGACCGAACGGCCGTTCGATCGACCGACCTGAAGGGTAGAGATACTTCTCTATTTTTAAAATGCTACAACGAAAACTTCAAAAGACAAGCCATCATACACAAATGCATCCATCTCAAACGAGATGACAAACCAATCGAGTGGCCACCTGATCGGGTGACCACCCAAACGGATTGTCATCCGATCGACCGGCCACCCGATCAGATTGCCACCCGATCGGATTGTCGTCCGATCCATTGATACTTTGCTCCGTTTAATGCGCCGCTTATCGTTATGCTATCGTTCTGATCAGGCTAATCTTGATCTAAGCGCTCCCTTCAATCCATCATCGCTGTGAGTATACTCGAACCCTTTTTGCTTTACGCACTTTTGGGTGTTACATACGTTACTTATTCTAAATCACATCGAACACACTACGCAATACTTTAACGCTAATCATCACCGCATGATATACGTGACTTAATGAATGCTTGTTTGTTATGTTTACACGTGGAATGTTGTCTACATGCCTTAGCAACGATAGTACTATAGTTTGGACTCAGCACCTGTTCACTTAGGGGTTGTTAAGGACAATTAATTACATGGCTCACAATGGTGAGTCTGTATTTCGAACTGCCTCGGGTAGTCAACCCGCAGTCATTGGTATCGATCGGTTCATGTCGATAACTAACGTGCTTCATTTCACACTGTGTACGTGCTGGTTATGCGTAAACGATTTCGAACTCTATTATATCTATTAAACTTGTATGCTCACCTTTACACTATGTGTATTGAATTTTACTTTAACGTACGTGGCAGGTGCTTAAGATGTTTAGATGCTTGGCTTGCTGTGAAATCGAGGCTAGGAAAGGTCTAGAAACGAATAAACGAATTGTCTATATTTGAAATCTGAGTTGTTGGAACAGAATAATTGACTTGATTTTGTCTGTAATAATTATATTACTCTTTATGTCATGGTATGGGACATGATGCTTTAAATAATTGGTAATTATAGTTGTTATGGAAACTTCTGGACAATCTGTTTCGCTCAGTGCCACGCCCCGATGTTTCCGCCATCGGTTGGGGTGTGACAGATTGGTATCAGAGCCATAACTATAGGGAATTAGGCAAGACTCGACCTAGTCTGGGTCGATGTCTTAGAAACGACCTAGTCTATAGTTAGGTACCAACAGACCGACCTGTGCACACCCGTAGGGGTTTTGTACGAGCTTACTTGCTATTCTTGCTATTTCTCGCCTACACTACACTATCACTGCACTCAAATTTTCGAAAACGAACGAGCGATTCGGTCGAGATTAGGTGTGAAAACCGCAAACTCTCGACTAAATTGCTTGTTCAACCCGCATTTTATCTGTAAACACGAGAATTTGCGTTGAATCTGGAGTGAAATCCATACTTTAACGCATATTTTCTTCTCTATTTTTATAAAAGTAGGAACAA
The DNA here is from genome assembly GCA_030545235.1 of Helianthus tuberosus. Classification (NCBI taxonomy): domain Eukaryota; kingdom Viridiplantae; phylum Streptophyta; class Magnoliopsida; order Asterales; family Asteraceae; genus Helianthus; species Helianthus tuberosus. The sequence goes on along the minus strand of JARYGA010000910.1, from coordinate 27,891 downwards.
AGTTGTAAAGTCAGGGGTGAAACCCGAACCTTGATGACTTATTTCGCCCTATTTTGTTTTACAAAACTCTCACCAAAGTCTCAACGGACTCCAAACGACTTGAAGTCGCACTATAACTGAAAGGATGTGTGCCATTCGCCCAAATTCGAGGCGAGAGCACAGTCCCGAAGGTTAAAGTGTGTACCAAGAGTCTTTGTGGATAGTCGAACCACTTTGGGTAGTCGATGTCTAAACAGCCGCAGACAATCTACTCTCGATTTTTATGAGTTTCAATTTTGAGCTCGCTACTGCCAACTCTGATATTTGTCGATTTTATGTGGATTTTATGTGTTTTATGTGATTTTGTCTGTTTATGTGATTTCGATTTTTGGTGATTTATTCGCTTTTCGCTATCACTTTGATCGACACGCACGACTCGCACTGCACATCTACCTCAAAACGCCGACAAATCGCTACTATTTGTGGAACCACTGTACGCCATGTTACTTGCTGTGTACTCGCCGATCGCAATCGCTATTCTTGAATGCTCGCGAACTTTGAATGATAGGTTTCTGTATTCTGACTGCCTCTTGTGCTTATATGCTTCTGTGCTTTGTGCCTTACGTGCTTATGTGCTTTTGTGCTTATGTGCATATGTGATTATGTGTTACATGATCGTGTTCCTGAGCTTAGTAGTATTAGGCGTGTGAGGTGAGATTCGATTATATTGTGTCTGATTCCTATGGCGATGTCTGTTGCAGACAATGTCATCATCTGGATCCCGTCACTCACGCACTGCTCACTAGAGCCGGAAAGACAAACTCCTTGCTACTCTCGTCGCCAAGAAAATGGCAAAGGTTGTTCCTCAGACCGTGAGTGAACTATACGAAAATGTGAGCAAATCGTCTGAAGAGTCCAGGACTGAAACCCCCAAAGCTGCTTTTAGCTTCAAGCGGTTTAAAGCATGCGGACCAAAAGAATTCACTAGCGAAGATGGCCCTACGGCTTTATTTTAATGGTTTGATTCGATCGAGGTCACTCTGCGCCAGAGTGGTTGTCCTGACAATCTCCGCACTCTGAATGCTACCGGCGTCTTCCAGTCCCACGCTCTAGACTGGTGGACGGCCGAGAGGAACAAACACGGAAATGATGCAGCTTATGGTCTGTCATGGGATGAGTTGAACAACGTCATGTTGGAAGAGTTATGCCCTCCCCATGAGCGCCAAAAGTTGGAGGATGAATTCTGGCATATAAAGCAGAAGGATGGTGACAACGCTGCTCTAACTGCTCGCTTCAAGCAGCTCAGTATTATCTGTCATGATCAAGTCAAGACTGCTGATATGACAATCAAGAAGTACATCCGAGCTCTGCCGGATTGTGTTGCAGATTTTGTGCATGCTTCAAAACCCGCAACAATCGAAGAAACTTACCTGCTTGCCGCTGAGATCAACGACAAGCGAGTCAAAGCTGGTTTTTGGGATAAAGTATAACAACCCTAAAGAAAAACCGACACCCTCGAATATTTTCTGACACCCTAATATATTTTAAAATATCCCAATATGTCCAAAAATATACCCCATACGTGAAAACGGGCCCCGAATACCTTAAATATCATAAAAAATAATTAAAAATAATGTTTTTGGGGTTCAGGCGGGCCGCGTAAAGGACCCCTTAACCCTTACGCGGGCCGCTAGAGATCAAAAAGGTGGCACAGCCCGGTGATGACGCGTGTCATCATCGTGGCGAGTCTAGGCGATGACCCGGATCACCTAAACCCTACCCGGGCTACGACGCGGGCCGCGTAAGCCTTCGCTTACATTTACGCGGGCCGCGAGAAAACTGAAATGAGGCACTATAAGTAGCAGGCATCGCGTTTCATCAAAAATCGTTCATTTTCTTTTCTCAATCTCGAAATCTCTTATATTAGGCATAATATTCGAGTATAATACCCCCTAATTAGTGAGGTTCTGCTCCGTTGTAAGTATTATAACCCCAGTTTCGTATTAGATACGTTGCCCGATTGATTTAGGGTTCCGTAACAACTGTCGTGGTTCTGCCCGACGTAGTTGTTGGAATACCGTCTCGGGGAGGGTATCATTAATATAATCAAAAGGGTTATTATACTAACCTATGTACATTTGTGAAAATTATAGATTAATCCGAGGAAACCCTTACGCGAAATCTAAGATAGCAATGTGAGTTTATCCTCTTTTTGTTAACCTTTTTGTAATATTTTACAAATCGTTAATGCTTTACAATGTGATTAAGCAGTAATTGAGTCTTTGTAGTTCTTCAATTAATGTCGGTATGTTGGGGTTTTGTATACAAAATGTAGAACACGTTACCATTGGACGACGAGTTAGCCAATGTGTAATATGAACCACCAGTCAGGATTGACAGTACTGAATGAGTAATTGTGTAGAAATAAACAATGTGATCGCTCTCAATACTGTGTTAATTAATAAAATATTTCTTGATTAAACTGGGATTCACTCACCAGTATTTCCCACTGACAAATGTTTTTAAAACGCGTTTCAGGTAACACAATGTGATAGCCATTAGTAAAAAGCCAGCTGGAGAGCACTGAAGGCTTGGGAAAAATGTGGCTATAAAAGTTACCTAAAAGACGATGTTTTAAATTCAATAAAATGGGGCTTATCCCTATAAACATGTTGTAATAAGAAACTTGGGGTTTACCCATGTAATTATTAATATCAAATATGGTGGTTTTACTCTGATAAACATTTCCTAACTACAGTCCTGATGTAATTTCCGCTGCCAAATTAACAAGCTAATACCACCGAAATTCTGAGTTCGCGTCCGCCCGTTCTCGGGACATATAAGGGATCGTGGGTTGCGACAGGAGGTGGTATCAGAGCCTAGCCACTGGTCTAAGCCAAAGAAGTGTTCTGCTGACACTTAAATTTTAAATTTTGTGTTAGGAAATAATTTATGTGATTATGTGTTTTGTGTTATTTGACTATTTGTTAGTTTACAGTATGAGTGATCAAGGAGCCTCAGACATGTGTCATCAGTTGTCTGATTCACCTAGGAGTGAAGGTACCTCTTCACAGCCTACCCTTTTCTGGGTATTCTGCTGATCAGGAAGAAAGGATGTTTGCCTTTAAAGCTCAGTCGGAAGAGCCATTATCTCATAAAAAGAGAGGATGGTTCAGTAAGGAAGCATTTGCGCGTAGGAAAAGAATGCGAAAGTTGCAACAGCAAAGAGTTCTAGCAGCTGCTAAGAGAGAGTCAGATGCCCATACACATGATATGCTTAATAGAAGCCTAGCTAATTTCCATATTCTAGCTACAACTACTGCTGACCCAAGTCTGGAACAACTAGTAGCCCCACAACCCTTACCTTTAATTCCCACTCAACCGATGGAGGTAGAAATGCATGATTTTAACCCTGAGGAAATACCTAAGATACCAGCCCCTAATCCTTTAGATCCAAATTATGATCCCTGGTTTGATGATCTTAGGGATTATGTGCCGCGTTATCACTTAAACGAAGAAACCTTGCCAAACTTAGCAGCATATCTAGGTTTGGACCCTCTAGACCCCTATTATGACAACGATGAATACATTAGGGAGATTTTGGAGAATCCAGTACCTCAGTACCCAGAGCCAATACCAGTACCTGCACCCCCAATGAGTGCAGAGAATTTGCAAGAACTCTGAAATTTTGGAGAAGAAATCATAGAAAGTAGTGAGAGGATGAGGTATGTTGGAGAGCAACTCGTATGGAAATACGATGAGCGTCAGATAGATTTCGGGGGAAATCCATATCCATGAAGGCGATAGTGAAGTTGGTAATAATAATAAAATAAACAAAATATGTGTGTAATAATAATAAATCTATCGTAGTATAGACCACTTTGTGGCAAACGAGGCATGATAGTATTGTAATTTTTAATTCCTGTTTTAGTGTGTAATTGACGCATACTATATAGAAAAGAGTAAAGTCGCAATGCACGACGTTTTTGTCCAATATGTGTATTATGTGGTTGTTACTTAAACTATTTAATTATTCTATTAATGATTGGTAAATGTTTAAAATTCAGATGGCCGACGAAGGAAATCAAGGAAATCTGAATAATGATAACCAGAGTAACATTAACTTGGTTAATGAGAATCCAAGCATCAATAACAATGGAAATCAAAGGGATAATAGTGCTATCCAACACATAGTAGCACAAGGAATTATAGATGCAATGCCATTTATCATCCAAACTGTTAAGGATGCTGACAATAAGAGTAAACATGATAGAAAGCGACCCTCTGAACCCAAAAATAGTGTAAACAATGGACCTGTACTTCAAATGCCCATTCCCAAAAGGAGAAGAACCGTGTCTTACAGTTGTTCTTATAAAGAATTCTGGTCTTATAAACCAATGGAATTCTCGGGCAATGAAGGGGCCATTGTAACCCTACGCTGGATAGCGAAGACTAAGGCAGTCTTAAGAATAAGCAAGTGTGATGAAGAAGATAAGATAATGTTTGCTTCTAATCTGTTTAAGAATTCAGCACTACAATGGTGGAACACTATCCTCCAATCAAGAGGAAGTGATAGAACTTACAATATGGAATGGGAGGAATTTAAGGACAAGGTAGAAAGGAAATTCTGCCCACCCAATGAAAAAGAACAGATAGCAAACAAATTTCTGAACCTTAGGATGACTGGTGTGGATAGTAAGGGATACACTAAATTATTCTTCGAATATGCTAGAATAGTGCCAACTCTTGCTTCACCTGAACCAGTGTTAATCTCCCGTTATATCTGGGAATTAATTGGAGAGATAAGACATGTAGTCAAGGCAGCTAGACCTCAAACCATAGAAGAAGCTGTAGAACTAGCAAATACCTTGACAGATGAATTAGTCCGTACACGAGAAGAGGATCAAAGGAGGAACCTAACCCAGAAGCTCACACAAGAATTTTGTTCTGGAAATTTTAATCGTGGGAAAAATATAGGTTCTACCTCTACACCTTACTGTAAGAATTGCAAAAGAAAGCATTCAGGAAGATGCTTCATATACTGTAACTTTTGCAAAATATCGGGACACAAGGAAGAAGACTACAGGAAGAAAGCTAACAACAGGATATGTTATAACTGCGGAGAACAAGGTCATATCAAGCCTAACTGTCCGAAATTAGCTCCAGCTACAAACAACAAAAATACCAAAAATGCTAGAGCATTTGTTCTAACGGCAGAAGAAGCAAAGATGATCCCGGATGTGATCACTGGTACGTTTTTAGTTAATGATAATTTTGCTAAAGTATTATTTGACTCTGGTGCAAACCAAAGTTTTATTAATGCTTCATTTTGAAAATTACTTAAGCAGTCATTAACTAAACTACCACAAGAATGTCTAGTAGAGACAGCAAACGGAGAAACCATTAAGATTTCTGAAATCTTGCAGGGAGCAAGAGTAGAAATTTTAAACCAAAAGTATTTTGGAAATCTTTACCCCATGAATCTGGCAGGATTCGATGTCGTTCTAGGAATGGATTGGTTAATAGCCAATAAAGCCACTATTTTATGTGATCAAAAGTCGATACAAGTAAATTCACCAAAAGGTGAAAAGATCACAATTAAAGGATATAAAACTTCCAAATCTACTAAATTCATCTCTGTGATGAAAACGGAAAGTTACATAAGAAAATGATCATTAGTGTATTTGATTTCTGTAATCACTAACACTAAAGGAAAGAATTTAAAAGATATCCCAGTAGTATCCCAGTTTTCAGATGTTTTTCCAGAAGAATTGCCAGGGCAACCTCCAGATAGAGAAGTTGAATTCAGAATCCATTTAATACCAGGAACAGTACCGATTGCCAAAGCACCTTACCGTTTGGCACCTGCAGAAATGCAAGAATTGAAGAAACAATTAGACGAATTGTTGGAAAAAGGATTTATACAGCCAAGCTCATCACCATGGGGAGCACCGATTTTATTCGTTAAAAAGAAGGACGAATCAATGCGTATGTGCATTGACTACCGTGAATTAAACAAGGTCACGATTAAGAATCGGTACCCATTACCAAGAATCTTGCAAGGAGCTCGATTTTTCTCTAAAATCGATTTAAGGTCGGGATATCATCAATTAAAGGTACAGGAAGAGGACATTCCTAAAACCGCATTTAGAACAAGGTATGGTCATTATGAATTTACTGTCATGCCATTTGGTTTAACCAATGCCCCAGCTGCATTTATGGACATGATGAACCGAATATGTAAGCCATATTTGGATAAATTCATAATTGTTTTTATAGATGATATTCTAATTTACTCTAAGAGTAAAGAGGAACATGCAAAGCATTTGCACGCACTTTTAAGTTTATTAAGAAAGGAAAAGCTTTATGCTAAATTTTCAAAGTGCGAGTTTTGGTTAGAGCAAGTACAGTTTCTCGGACACCTAGTCAATCATAAAGGAATTCATGTAGATCCAACAAAAATCGAGGCAATTACTAAATGGAAAATCCCTGAATCACCAACCGAGGTTAGAAGTTTCTTAGGATTGGCCGGTTATTATAGGAGATTTATTCAAGATTTTTCTAGAATAGCCATTCTCTTAACTAAGCTAACCTGTAAATCTGTTAAGTTTGAATGGGGATTAAAACAAGAAGAAGCCTTTAGAATTCTTAATCAAAGATTAACCCATGCACCCGTACTAGCGTTACCAGAAGGAACTGAAGATTTTGTAGTCTATTGTGACGCTTCCAAATTAGGTTATGGATGTGTATTAATGCAACGACATAATGTTATAGCCTATGCATCTAGACAACTTAAGAATCATGAAGAGAATTATTCAACCCATGATTTAGAATTAGGAGCTATAATTTTTGCCCTTAAAATTTGGAGACATTACCTGTACGGTAGTAAGTTTACTGTATTCACTAATCCTAAGAGTTTAAGGTATGTTTTTAAGCAAAAGGAGTTGAATATGAGACAAAGACGTTGGATGGAGATGCTTAGTGACTATGATTATGATATCCAGTATCATGAAGGAAAAGCAAATGTAGTGGCAGATGCTTTAAGCCGAAAGTATCACGAAAAGCCAAAAAGGGTACGTTCTCTTAAATTAAATATGCAAGTAGATTTAAATGATCAGATAAGAGAAACACAAGAATCAGTAATCAAGGACGATACTGAAAAATTAAAAGGTATGCTAAAGGAATTAGAACAAGGAACAGATGGAATTTGGAGATTCCATAAAAAGAGAATGTGGATACCTAAGTTAGGAAACTTGCGTCATCGTATATTAGAAGAAGCCCATAAGTCTAAGTATACGATGCATCCTGGAAGTGATAAAATGTACCAGGATTTAAGGAAGAATTTCTGGTGGATAGGAATGAAGAAGGATATAGCAGCCTATGTTTCTAAATGTTTAACCTGTTCACAAGTTAAAGCTGAACACTAGAAACCCTCAGGATTGCTACAACAATTAGAAATGCCAGTATGGAAATGAGAATTTATAACAATGGATTTTGTTACCAAATTACCCAAAACAAAGAAAGGCAATGATACAATCTGGGTGATTGTAGATAGGCTAACCAAGTCAACTCATTTCCTACCAATGAAAGAAACTTTCAGTATGGAACAGTTAGCTAAATTATATGTAAATGAAATTGTTTCTTTACATGGAATACCTTTATCAATTGTTTCTGATAGAGATAGCCGCTTTACCTCTCATTTTTGGTCAAGTTTCCAAAAAGCAATGGGAACCAAGTTGAATCTAAGCACAGCTTATCATCCTCAAACGGACGGACAAAGCGAAAGAACAATTCAGACAATGGAAGACATGCTTAGAGCTTATATAATTGATTTCGGAGGTAATTGGGACGATCACTTACCTTTGATAGAATTTTCTTATAATAATAGTTATCACACAAGTATCAATGCTGAACCATTCGAAGCACTTTATGGACGAAAGTGCCGAACCCCAGTCTGTTGGGCAGAAATTGGGGAAAAGCAACTATCTGGACCTGAGATAGTACAGGAAACAACTGATAGGATCATTCAAGTCAAAGAACGACTGAAAGCAGTACATGATTGACAAAAGAGTTATGCTGATAATCGACGCAAACCATTGGAATTTCAAGTAGGAGATAAAGTATTGTTAAAAGTCTCTCCTTGGAAAGGAGTGGTAAGATTCATCAAAAGGGGAAAGCTAAGTCCCAGGTATATTTGACCTTTTGAGATTATTAGAAGAATAGGACCTGTAGCCTATCAGCTACAACTGCCAGAGGAAATGATAGGAATACATGATGTATTTCAGGTATTAAATCTCAAGAAATGCTTAGCTGATGAATCGCTAATGGTACCTCTTAAGGATATAGAGGTAAATGAACAACTCAAATATGTAGAAAGGCCTTTACAGATTGAAGACAGGAGAGTCAAGAATCTCAAACACAAAAGACTAGTTCTAGTCAAAGTGAAGTGGGACTCCAAAAGAGGACCAGCGTACACATGGGAGCTTGAATCAGAAATGCAAAGGAAATACCTACACTTATTCCAGTAGACCTCGAGGACGAGCTCTAAAACAAGGTGGGGAGGATATAACAACCCAAAAGAAAAACCGACACCCTCGAATATTTTCTGACACCCTAATATATTTTAAAATATCCCAATATGTCCAAAAATATACCCCATACGTGAAAACATGCCTCGAATACCTTAAATATCATTAAAAACAATTAAAAATAATGTTTTTGGGGTTAAGGCGGGCCGCGTAAAGGACCCCTTAACCGTTACGCGGGCCGCTAGAGATAAAAAAGGTGGCACAGCCCAGTGATGACACATGTCATCATCGTGGCGAGTCTAGGCGATGACCCAGATCACCTAAACCCTACCCAGGCTACGACGCGGGCCGCGTAAGCCTTCGCTTACATTTACGCGGGCCGCGAGAAAAGTGAAATGAGGCACTATAAGTAGCAGGCATCAGGTTTCATCAAAACTCGTTCTTTTTCTTTTCTCAATCTCGAAATCTCTTATATTAGGCATAATATTCGAGTATAATACCCCCTAATTAGCGAGGTTCTGCTCCGTTGTAAGTATTATAACCCCAGTTTCGTATTAGATACGCTGCCCGATTGATTTAGGGTTCTGTAACAACTGTCGTGGTTCTGCCCGACGTAGTTGTTGGAATACCGTCTCGGGGAGGGTATCATTAATATAATCAAAATGGTTACTCCCTCCGTCCCATTTTAAATGTCCAAATTTCCACTTTTTGTTGTCCCAATTTAATTGTCATTTCCAAATAATTTCCAGTTTTGCCCTTACCATTACAAACTTCCATTTTTTGTTGTCCCAATTTAATTGTCATTTCTAAGGACATTATTGTCATTTTACAACCCAAAAAATAAAATACTCAAATATTTCTTAAATTGTGTGAATGTGGGTCCGATGACATCTAAATAGGGACGGAGGGTGTATTATACTAACCTATGTACATTTGTGAAAATTATAGATTAATCCGAGAAAACCCTTACGCGAAATCTAAGATAGCAATGTGAGTTTATCCTCTTTTTCTTAACCTTTTTGTAATATTTTACAAAACCTTAATGCTTTACAATGTGATTAAGCGGTGATTGAGTCTTTGTAGTTCTTCAATTACTGCCGGTATGTTGGGGTTTTGTATACAAAATGTAGAACACGTTACCATTGGACGACGAGTTAGCCAATGTGTAATATGACCCACCAGTCAGGATTGACAGTACTGAATGAGTAATTGTGTAGAAATAAACAATGTGATCGCTCTCAATACTGTGTTAATTAATAAAATATTTCTTGATTAAACTGGGATCCACTCACCAGTATTTCCCACTGACAAATGTTTTTAAAACGCGTTTCAGGTAACACAATGTGACAGCCAATTAGTAAAAAGCCAGCTGGAGAACACTGAAGGCTTGGGAAAAATGTGGCTATAAAAGTTACCTAAAAGACGATGTTTTAAATTCAATAAAATGGGTTTTATCCCTATAAAAATGTTGTAATAAGAAACTTGGGTTTTACCCATGTAATTATTAATATCAAATATGGTGGTTTTACTCTGATAAACATTTCCTAACTACGTTCCTGATGTAATTTCCGCTGCCAAATTAACATGCTGATACCACCGAAATTCTGAGTTCGCGTCCGCCCGTTCCCGGGACAGATAAGGGATCGGGGGTTGCGACATAAAGCTTCGAAGAACTTGCATCAAGCTACCACCGCCACATCTGCTGAAACCGCCACCACCGCTCCGCAATCATCAAAGTCCTCTCGTTGCAAGAGGAAGAACAACAACAGCAACTCCAGCAACAAGAACTGTGCTGTCACTACCGCTGCCCCGCTCTAAGCTGTACCAGCTCAACAGCAACACCAGCACCGATCAGCTCCAGCCCCAGTTACTCAAGCACCGCCTGCTAAGTGTGCTTACACTGGTCCCCACCCTACTTGCCCGACTTGTACTTATCATCACCCGGTGGGCATAGCCTGTAGATTTTGCGTGCATTTCAATATGTATGGCCACTTCACCGCCAATTGTCGAACCGGCCCCCGCAACGCCGCAGCTCCCGCTCCTGCTCAGCAAGCTCTTCTCACTGCTCCTCAAGGCCAACAGGTAGCTCCGGCACACGCGGTCAATGCTAGAGTCTGCTTTGCGTGTGGTGATCCCAACCACTTTGCAAACATGTGCCCGAACAGGGTTGTGAAACAAGAGCCCCAGCAGCAGCAGCCTCAGCAACAGCAGCAGCAACAGCCTCAGCAGCACCAGCAACAAGCCGCTCGCGCCAGAACTTTCAACATCAATGTGCGCCTAGCCCAGGCTGACAACAATGTGGTCAATGGTACGTTTCTCGTGAATGGTATTTATGCTTCGTGTTTGTTTGATACTGGAGCCGATAACTGTTTTGTATCGTGTGAGTTCGAAAAGCTCCTTAATCGTAAGCGCTCCCATCTCCCCTCGACGTTCGATGTTGAAGTTACCACCGGAAGAACTGTCGCTGTCAATTCTGTTATTCGTGATTGTACTCTCGAGCTCAACAATCACATCTTTCTGATTGATCTCATTCCAATGCAGCTTGGTAGTTTTGACATCATAGTAGGCATGGACTTTTTTCGTGAAAACCATGCTGAAGTTATGTGCTTTGATAAGATGATTCGATTCTCGCTTGCTAATGGTGATTTATTGTGTGTTTATGGCGAAACTCCTTCAAAAGGTCTCAAGCTCATGTCATGTGTCCAAGCTAGCAAGTATCTCCGCAAGGAATACAGAGCTTTCTTGGCTAACACTGTAGTAGCGGAAAAGGAAAAGAAAGGAATGGTGGTAGATCAAGTACCCGTTGTGTGTGAATTTCCAAACATTTTCCCGGATGAACTCCCGGGATTACCGCCAAGTCGTGATATCGACTTTCGTATCGACCTTATTCATGGATCCAACCCTGTTGCTAAAGCTCCTTATCGACTCACTCCGTCTGAAATGCGTGAACTCTCGAGTCAACTCCAGGAATTGCTTGATAAAGGCTTCATTCATCCTAGCACCTCTCCATGGGGCGCACCAATCCTTTTCGTCAAAAAGAAGGATGGGTTGTTCCGGATGTGCATCGACTACAGGGAATTGAATAAGCTGACAATCAAGAATCGTTATCCCCTGCCTCGAATCGATGATCTGTTTGACCAGCTACAAGGTGCTACGTGTTTCTCTAAGATCGATCTATGCTCAGGCTATCACCAGCTACGCATCCAAGAGGAGGATATACCCAAAACCTCTTTTCGCACTCGATACGGCCATTATGAGTTCGTTGTTATGCCTTTTGGTTTAACCAACACACCTTTGGTTTTCATGGATCTGATGAACCGCGTGTGTAAACCATTTCTAGACCGCTTCGTCATCGTGTTCATCGATGATATCCTGATCTATTCCAAGTCGAAAGCCGAACACGCGCAACATCTACGTTTGGTTCTCGAGCTACTCCAGGGGAATCGACTCTATGCGAAGTTCTCCAAGTGTGAATTTTGGCTGGAGGAGGTTCAATTCCTCGGTCACATTGTTAATATTCAAGGTATTCATGTCGATCCCGCAAAGATTGAAGCTGTTAAGAGTTAGGTTATGCCTAAGAACCCGTCTGAAGTCTGTTCCTTTCTCGGACTAGCGGGCTATTATCGTCGATTTATCAAAGGGTTCTCTAAAATCGCCGTGCCACTTACCTCTCTCACGCACAAGGACCGATCTTTTGTTTGGGGAACTGAATAAGAGTCTGCTTTCCAAACCCTCAAGCATATGCTTTGTAATGCTCCCGTCCTTGCTTTACCCGACGGAAACGATGACTTCGTTGTCTATTGCGATGCCTCAAACCTTGTTCTTGGTTGTGTTCTTATGCAACGAGACAAGGTTATCGCTTACGCATCTCGTCAGCTCAAGATCCACGAGAAGAACTATACAACCCATGACCTCAAGCTAGGCGCAGTTGTTTTTGCATTGAAGATTTGGCGACACTACCTTTATGGTACAAAGTGTACGGTCTTCACCGACCATAGGAGCCTACAACACATCTTCAGCCAGAAAGAACTTAATATGCGTCAACGCCGATGGGTAGAACTTCTCAATGATTACGACTGTGAGATTCGTTATCACCCAGGCAAAGCAAATGTCGTTTCCAACGCTCTCAGCAGACGAAGCTATCTGTATAGCACCCATAATATTCCAGCCTAGCATCATCTCAAAACCCTCATCAGCGAAGCCCAACATGCTTGGTTTACCGAGCGCACTTTGAAGAAGGAAAGGATCTATCACGATGGAGCCCAACTTGTGAATAAGTCGAATGGAATATTCCATTATCTGGATCGAATTTGGATCCCTAAACGGACCGATTTACGACAGATTTTAATGGACGAAGCCCGTAAATATCGATATTCTATTCATCCCGGTGCCGATAAAATGTACCAGGACCTTCGCTACAAGTACTGGTGGCCGAGCATGAAGAGAGATATCGCTCTCTATGTTGGGAAGTGCCTGACTTGCTCGAAAGTCAAGGTTGAACATCAAAGACCCTCTGGCATACTTGAACAACCCCCGATCCCTATGTGGAAATGGGAAAGCATAGCTATGGACTTTATAACGAAACTTCCACGTACACCATCAAGTCACGACAGCATCTGGGTTGTCGTTGACCGTTTGACCAAATCTGCTCATTTTCTGCCGATACGGGAAGACTAAAAGGTAGAAAGATTAGCCCGAATCTACACCGATGAGATCATTTGTCGACATGGGACTCCACGCGACATCATCTCTGACCGTGATGCTCGGTTTACCTCACGTCTATGGGAAACATTTCAAACGGCTCTCGGTACTACGCTTAACCTAAGTACCGCCTTTCATCCCCAAACCGACGGTCAGACTGAGAGAACAATTCGTACCCTTGAAGACATGCTTCGTTCGTGTGTCATAGATTTCGGAGGTAATTGGGATGCTTACCTGCCGGTAGTCGAATTCTCGTACAATAACAGTTATCATTCCAGCATACAAATGGCACCGTTTGAGGCATTATACGGAAGAAAATGTCGATCTCCTATTGTATGGCACGAGATCAGGCACTCGCAATTAACCAGTCCTGAGCTATTGCAAGAAACGACTGACAAAATCCTCCAAATTCGAGACAATCTGCTGAAAGCTCGGAGTCGTCAAAAAAGTAACGCCGATAGACGACGCAAGCCCCTTGAATTTGACGTTGGCGACCATGTACTCCTAAAGGTATCACCTTGGAAGGTTGTGGTCAGATTCGGCAAGAAAGGAAAGCTCGCGCCTCGATATGTTGGACCCTTTAAGGTTCAGGAAAGGATCGGAAAAGTGGCCTACAGACTCGAACTACAGGAGGAACTTAACAACGTTCATCTGACTTTCCGTGTTTCAAACCTCAGAAAGTGCCTAGCTGTGAATGATTTGTATGTGCCTCTTGACGATCTTCAAGTAAACGTAACACTACACTTTGTGGAGAAGCCTGTCGAGATCATGGATCGCCAAACCAAGCAGCTCAGACGCTCACGCATTCCCATTGTGAAGGTTCGATGGGAAGGCAAACGAGGCGCAGAGTTCACTTGGGAACTCGAAAGCGACATGAAGGCGAAGTACCCGCAGTTGTTTTTTACGGCTTTGGCCTAATTTCGGGACGAAATTCCCGTAAGAGGGGGAGACTGTAACACCCCAAAGTCAAAGTCAAAGTCGACATTGAAGTCAAAGGAAGAAAAGATTGCTAATTTCGATCTGTCTCTCCTTGCTCAATTAGTGTTTTGACTTCTTTGACTTGTAGATAGTCTATTTATGCATTTACGTTAGTTGTATTATGTGGAGTACTTATTAATAATCGAGGTTTAATCGATGTTTATCGCATGTTTTATCGCTTTATCGCTTATCGCAATCGCATTCGCAACTCGAATTACGAGTTCTGGATATTGTTTTACGTGCGTGTGTGCCTTTATGTGTTATTTGTGCATGTTTACTTATGTTATGTTGTGGTAATTAATTGAAACGCAATCGAAACTCAATCACAATCAAATCGCAAATGCTAAACGCAAGTTATTTATGATGATTATATGTTAGATATAGTAGTTGGGATTAAAAGTAATTTGAATAGGAAACTCTATCGCATCGCAACGCTCAGCACGCGAATCGAAACTGCAAAACTCATCGCGCCGAACACTCGAATCGAGTGGCCAGCCGACCGAGTTGCCACCCGATCGAGTTGCCACTCGATCGAGCTGCCACCCGAACGGGTTGCCCCTCGATCGACCAGCCACTTTCCCCCTTTCCATTTATGGAAACCCTATAAATACCCCCCATATGTCAACATCACTTGATGTTGACAGCTCTCTCTCTCTCTCAACTCGCTCCAGCGGCTATTTCTTCAGATTTCTCGCGATTCTTATAAGTTTTCAACCTAAATCTAGTACTTTCTTGATCTACACGCACTCCTACACCTTTCTATCTTTCAAATCTTAACTTTTAACCGTGAAATCACTAAGATTTGAGGTGTTCTAGGATGATGTCATCATGGTGTTCATAAGAACTTCATGTTTTGGCTTCAATCCACCAAGAACAACTTAGATCTGGACGATTTCCACATGAATAAACAAAGATCTTTCATAGATCTAAACATATTCGTGGTGAAAAGGATTGAAAGATGGTTTTCTAACTTTCTTTCAACTCTTTTACATTCACTGCACTCAAAACCGATAGAATCGGAGCTTGTTCTGATCTTCTACTCATTTTTAGCGTTGTGTTGGTTCAAGATCTAAATTCTATCCAAGAGACTACCGATTCCGGGTTGAACATGGAAAATCGTCACGAACCTGTGAACGGGTCGGATCTGGGTGATTCCTGTTCGATCGGGTCACAAGGGTCTTGACGAGGTTCTGTTGTTCAGCACGTTATCAAACTGTTTCGAACAAAACGCAAAACTATCAAAACAACCAATGAGGAAGAAGATCAGGTCGTCTGGGACGGATTGCCGTCCGATCGGATTGCCACCCGACTGAACAGCCACTCGATCGGCTTGCACCTTGGGTCCCACACTTAACTTTTATTTCAACATTTGAGGTTTTGAACATTGAACGGGTTGCCGTCCGGTCGGATTGCCGTCCGATCGGATTGCCACCCGATCGGATTTCCACCCGACCATGTGATGTTTTGACTTCAACACTTAAAAAATTTTCAACATGTTCAATGCATACGGATTGCCATCCGATCGGATTGCCATTCGATCGAGTGACCGTCCTGCGGTGAACTTGTTCTCAACTTGAGAAGCCTCGCTAATCGGATTGTTGTCCGATCGAACGGCTGTTCGATCGACCGACCTAAAGGGTAGAGATACTTCTCTATTTTTAAAATGCTACAACGAAAACTTCAAAAGACAAGCCATCATACACAAACGCATCCATCCCAAACGAGATGACAAACCAATCGAGTGGCCACCCGATCGGGTGACCACCCGAATGGATTGTCATCCGATCGACCGGCCACCCGATCGGATTGCCACCCGATCGGATTGTTGTCCGATCCATTGACACTTTGCTCAGTTTTACGCGCCGCTTATCGTTATGCTATTTTTCTGATCAGGCTAATCTTGCTCTAAGCGCTCCCTTCAATCCATCATCGCTGTGAGTATACTCGAACCCTTTTTGCTTTACGCACTTTTGGGTGTTACATACGTTACTTATTCTAAATCACATCGAACACACTACGCAATACTTTAACGCTAACCGTTACCGCATGATATACGTGACTTAATGAATGCTTGTTTGTTATGTTTACACATGGAATGTTGTCTACCTGCCTTAGCAACGATAGTACTATAGTTTGGACTCAGCACGACAACACTTGTTCACTCAGGGGTTGTTAAGGACAATTAATTACATGGCTCACAGTGGTGAGTGTGTATTACGAACTGCTTCGGGCAGTCAACCCGCAGTCATTGGTATAGATAGGTTCATGTCGATAACTAACGTGCTTCATTTCACACTGCGTACATGCTGGTTATGCCTAAATGATTTCGAACTCTATTATATCTATTAAACTTGTATGCTCACCTTTACACTACGTGTATTGACTTTTACTTTAACGTATGTGGCAGGTGCTTAAGATGTTTAGATGCTTGGCTTGCTATGAAATTGAGGCTAGGAAAGGTCTAGAAACAAATAAATGAATTGTCTGTATTTGAAATCTGAGTTGTCGGAACAGAACAATTGACTTGATTTTGTCTGTAATAATTATATTACTCTTTATGTCATGGTATGGGACATGATGCTTTAAATAATTGGTAATTATAGTTGTTATGAAAACTTCTGGACAATCTGTTTCGCTCAGTGTCACGTCCCGATGTTTCCACCATCGGTTAGGGTGTGACATTAGCCCCTCAAATTTGTTTTTCTTATATTCGGTCGATGGTACCGTCAAATTGGGCACCACCGGGAGCCAAACCACCTCGTATTGATTCTCAGGTAAGTCAAGGTCGGATATGAGTAGCGACACGATCTTCTTCCTTAATATGTCGATGGCCACCTAATTAAGCGCAACCTTACTTTAGTATATCAACATAGCTATTATAAGAACTAGTATTCGTTAACATATGTTTATTCTTGCCATTATATATATGCTTTTTATACATTCGTTAACATGGCTCTTATAAGAACTAGTATTCGTGACAGAATATAAGAAAAACAAGTTTTAGGGGCTAGAAAACAATATGCCATGCCATTATATATATGCTTTTTTTCGTTAACATATGTTTATTCTTGCCATTATAATGCAATTTCTATGTTTTTCTAAATCTACTTTACTTTTTATTTTAGGTATTACTTATTTACTTATATTATTTAGTTAAACACATTTTGATAATTTAAGTAATTACACTAAAAGAAAATATGAGTGATGACATGGAAAATGTAAATATATGTAAGGATTTTGTATGGTAGAAGGTGAAATTAGGGTTTTAGGGATTTATAAGGATATGACGTTGCAGTTGACTAGACAGCTAAAGAATGTTTGTATGTTTATAATTATGTAATTTCTTCTTTTTCTTCTTACCTTAATACTTTCTCCAACGTCATATCAAGAAGTCCATCCGAGATGATATGGAATGTATCCGTTAATTCAGACGGAGTGGAGAAGTTTACAAAAGGAGATATCCGAAGAGAAAATCATTCTATAGACGAAGTGGAGAAGTTTACAAAGGGAGATATCAGAAGAGAAAATCATTCTACAAAGGCTTGCAAAATTTTTATTAGTGTGCCATTTCTTTTATTTTTTTGATTTTCTTTATTAACTTTGATTTATTCAACAAACAATAAATTATACACCAACTTTTCAAGGTCACTTAATATGCATTTATTTATCATTAACGCCAACTTTGAAATACAATTTTTTTTTTCATACGGTAATTTTTCAAAGACCATTAAATTTTTTACCAATCTATCAAAATACTTAATTTCATATATGTATTTTACTCTTGGTCGACAAATAATTTTTGTGATCTTAGTTAAGTTACTCCACCATCTTAAGCCTTTTAATATATAGCATACTCAATATTTGGACTTCATTTTTTTTTTTCAACTAATCCATTATATTCAACAAATCCATAATTAAAAGAAAAAAATAGAGAGTATTTTATGTTTATTTCTAATATGATATGTTTTTAAATCTAGTGTATTATATAATGCAAATTTTAGGTTTTTATGTTTTTCTAAATCTACTTTACATTTTATTTTAGGTATTACTTATTTACTTATATTAATTAGTTAAATACATTTTGATAATTAAAGTAACTAGGTTTATGACGTTGCCGCGAACTTCTTTTGTTTACATGTGTTTTAAAATAACTACGACCGTGTTTCGCACGAAACCGCTAACAAGAATAAAAAGAAAATGTAGAAAAAAAACACGAAAAAAATCAACTAAAAAGTTGTATGGTAATGATGTTGTTCGTATGAAACCCGTGGTCAAAGATGGGCAAATGGTACTGGGTACCGGTACCGAATTTCCTGAACCGAAAGATCTTAAGTACCAATTCGGTATCGACTTTTGGCGTTACTGGTACTGGTTCACTACCGGTTTTTACCTTCATATACCGGTACCGTAATCGCTATCTTCAGTACCAGTACCGATTCGGTATCGATTGGCACCGAGCTCATCCTACCCCTGAAACTAAAAAAATAAATCAATAAAAGTCGAAGAAAATTAACAAAAAAAAATTGTATGATACCGTCGTTCGTAAAGTATTCGTGATCAGGGATGAGCAAATATTACCAGGTAGCAGTACCAAATTTATCGAACTAAAAGATTTTCAATGTTAATTCGGTTTCGACTTTTGGCGTTTTCTGTACCAGGCTGGTGCCGGTTTTTACATTCGTCTACCGATACTGAACAGGATCGTATGGGTATTTTTGATACCAATACCGGTTCGAACTGGTTGACACCAAGCTTATCACAACCCAGGATAAAAAACATTAAAGTTAAGAAAAATATGAAAATGTATTCAATTTAACCGGTACCGATTCAATACCGATTGAAACCAAGCCTATCCCAACCCGTGATACTAAAAAGAAATTATTTAAGTTAAGAAAAAAATATGAAAATTACTATATATTAAAAAAAGCAAATGAAATGAACAGTTATTATAATCATATATTAATTTATTAATAATTATTATTATTTTCTTTGCTTTCTAAGTTGGATAAGCTTGGTGTCAATCAATACTGGTATCGAAAATACCAGTACGGTCCGGTTCATTATCGGTACATGAAAGTAAAAATCGGTACCAGCCTGATACAGAAAACGGCAAAAGTCGGTACCTGATTGAGTTTGAAAATCTTTTAGTTCGGGAAATTCGGTACTGCTACACGGTACCATTTGCTCATCCCTGATCAGAGCTCCATGGCAACCGATACCGAAATACCGGTTACGGTACCGGTATATGAAGATAAAAATCGGTAGCGAACCGGTACTAGAAACACCAAAAGTCGGTACCGAATTGGTACTTAAGATCCTTCTGTTCGATAAATACGGTACCGGTACCCAATATTATTTGCTCATCTCTGACCACGGGTTTCATACGAACAACATCATTAACATACAACTTTTTTGGTTGATTTTCTTTCGATTATTTTTTACAGTTTTTTACATTTTCTTTTTATTCTTGTTAGTGGTTCCGTGTACAACGCGCTCGTAGTGATTTCAAAACACATGTAAACACAGACTAAATAACAAAAGAAGTTCGCCGCAACGTGGCTAGGGTGATAAACCTAGTTTATTTAAATTAGAAAGTAAAGGAAATAATTATTATTATAACATTAGAATAATAAAAGTATAAAAAAACTATATATAATATTATAATATTAAAGTTACTATTCATTGAATTTTATTTTTAACATATAGATAATTACACTAAAAGAATATGGGCAATGATATGGAAAATGTAAGTATATGTAAGGATGTTTGAATGGTTGGAGGTGAAATTACGATTTTTAGACATTTATAAGGATATGACGTGACGGTTGACAAGACAACTAAAGGATGTATATATGTTTTATCATTATGTCATTTCTTCTTACATTAAGACTTTCTCCAACGCTATATCAAAAAGTTCATCCTAGATGATACGGATTTTATCTGTTAATTCTATTAACAGAAGTAGGGTATGTTTGGCAAAAGTAGTTGGTGGCTGGTGGTTGTAGCTTTTTAGATATATTTAAATGTTTGACAGAGTAGCTGGAGCTTTTAATAAAATGTATAAAATGACAAAAATGGACATAACTAAAAAAAATAACTAAAAAGTTTATTATCTTTAGAGGTTAAAATAGTCATTTTTTCCTTAAAAGCTTATAGCTCCTTCTAAACGCTACTAGTATGAGCGTTCAACCAAAAGCTTCAAACTTCTGACCTAAAAGTTTCAAGCTCCTTCAACCAAACAAGGTTTTTTTATTGAGTCGGAGCTTTTTCTTAAAAGCTTAATCTAGAAGCTCCTAAAAGACCCGTGCCATGAAGAAGTTTAAAAAGGAAGATATACGGAAAGAAAATCATTATACAAGTGCTTGCAAAATTTTTATTAGTGTGCCATTTTATTATTCCATATATAAAGAAGCAACTACTTTTGGCTTTGGGTGGTTGTAACTTGAGCTTAGGGTGTGTTTCAAAAAAAAAAAACTATACGGTTTCTCCTTCATACATGTGTCCACACATCTACCATCTTCCTCCCCACCATACATATTGTCCCTGTCTCTCTCAGCATTCTGTCCATCTTCCCCACCATAAAAACTTTCTTTCATAAAATATATCATCTGCCCCCTGTCTCTGAGTATTCTCTTTAAATCAGGTAATGTTTAAGTTTTGTAGGTTTGAGAAAGTGAGGGTGAGAGAGCTGCAACCACAGCCATTCCACACGCCGGAAAACCGCCGGCCGACCATGAACGCCGGAATCACCACCACATTTGCATCACCATCTCCTCTCGCTCTGCACTTTCGATGTGTTCGGTGACGGTGGCGGCCAGGCAAAGAGGGTTTTTGAGGTTTGAGTTTCGCGACGGTGGGACAAAGCAGATGGAGCGGTGAAGATTATTTTTCTGTAGCGGCGGTCGTGGCGGTCCGACGCGGGGAAGATGACATAACAAGGAGGGTGTGTTTCGGATTATGTAGAGACAGATCGACAGAGGGGGGGTTTTGCCGGTCATTTCCGACGGCTTTGAGCTATTTCCGGCCGTCTATGGCCACTCCGGCACACCTTCAATGTGGTTACATGTTTTATGCCTGATTCGATTTGGATTTTATGGGCTTTGGTGATGATGATGGTGTTTAATACCTGAGTCAATTTGGTTTTCGTGCTTGCTCACAATACCTATGGTGGTGGTTTTCGTTGTGGTAGCAACAGTATTTGTTTGTACATTTGTTTAAAGGCTGTGATGATAGGTACTAAAGGTGGACATCAAAGATCTGACCCGTATCTTGGCGAGGCAATATTAGGATGGCATAGTTGATATTTTGTGACTATGCAACCGTGGGGTAACCCGCATCTTTTTTGTCAATTCATATTTGAGCCTCTTTTGATTTAATTTTGACTTATCTGCACATAGATCAGATTTCTGATTATGAAAATAGAATCTTGGACAAGTGGGTTTGTGTACGATTAAGTCCTTCTTGATTTTCTGGTGAGTGTCAGAAACACAGGCAGGCATCTGTTGGATGTCGGTTTTCGGTTTCAAAATGATGTTTGTTTTGTGCTTTTTTAGTGATTCTTAATTTTTTGGCATGATTTTCAATTTGATTTCTCGGTACTTAAGGCTTGAGTTTTGTTGAAAAGGTGGTTCATGTGTCGGATCTGAAACTTTCCAAAGATTATTAGGTTTGAACGTTTATTTAAGAGAAATTACACGTTTTGTATGTATGTATTTATGTGTTTGTGAAAGTTTGACTTTCAATCTGGTCATTTGTGACTGATATTATTGATGTTAAGGTTACTTTGATTAATGGAGATATTCGATAGATTAAAAAGTTGAAATCTATATAGTATTACGTGTTTTTCAAGTTTTTTAATCTGAATATGTTGATTTCTTACTGTTTTCGTTAGGTTTTGTGGGTTTGATCAAAAGATTAGCTCGAAACTCTCATCTTTATGTGCTAACTTTGTTTGACCTGTGTGGTTCAAGCGTTAACATTGATTTTAATAAGGAATGTAAACGTACGTCTTCATCTTGCAAACAGTAGAGGTATCTTAAGAAATCGCTTAATGTTTCACCTGATTTACTAAATACTAGCTGTTAAATATTGTTTCACTAATGAGATATGGTTTTGTATATAGGTGATGTGAATAGCATTAGTATTGGATCTGGCACGGACATACAGGATCACTCACTTGTGCATGTTCAAAAATCTAATCTACCAGGAAAGGTGCATTCGACTCATTCGACTGTGATTGGTGACAATGTCTCTGTTGGTGAGTAACATGTTTTGAAATATTATTTTTTATATTACCAGATGATAAACTAATTAAATAAATGCAATTCAGGTCATAGTGCTATTTTACATGGATGCTCTGTTGAGGATGATGCATTTGTCGGGATGAAATTCGCAAGTTGGTTTAACAATCATAAGGTAATAATGTCATTTTATAGAAGGGCTCAGTATTGACCTTCTAGAATCTGAATTTAATATGCTTCCCGATTGGAATAACTGTCTAGATCATCTTTCGTACTATTAAATTTTGGATATTTGTAGTATTTGATAAATGTTTCATATCAAGCTATGCTTTGCATATGTTAAATATGTTGTCCGCTTCATCATTTCATGGTTATACGATATACAAGTTACCTGTTGGACTTTCTTAGTTGGATTTCATAGATTTCAAAATGCTCCATGTAAAAGAAGCAGTCTTTCAACTAGCCTGTTTAGTCATTGAGTAGATTCTTTAAAGTCCTTTACTCAGCATTATAATTAGGAATTGCTAATTAAAAGTTAAGTCGACATTATAAACAAAGCAAAGCATATGAAAACAACACTCGCTCACACGATGTACTAGCCCGCGGGGCAACGCCCGCGGGACTAAATCCTAGTTACTATAAATAAGCAACAAATTTAGGCATAAGTGGTTGTACTTTGTGCTTTGGGCCTTTAAAAAAAAACTTGATTTTTTTACTTTTAACCCAAAAAGTTTTTACCTTTTGCAATTTTAACCCTACATAATTTGTTTTTTAACTTTAACCCAAAACTTTTCATTATTTATAATTTAACTTCACAACTTTTGTCATTTATACTTTTCATCTTTCGCAAATTTTCGTTTTACGTATAGTTTTAAATTTTTCGAGTTAATACGGCGCAACGTACGAGTGTGGTTCAACTTTTTTATGTTGTGTTTCAAATTTTGCAAGTTAACACGGAGCAATGTGCATGTATGGTTCAACGTTTTTACCTTTGTTTTTTCATGTTTGACAGGTTCGTCGCAACATACAGATCCTAGGTCGAGTCAGTGTTGGTGGTCGATGACGGTTGTGTGACATTAGTACTATTTGACACCGTTTTACGCCCCGCCGCAACGCGGGGTGTGCTTTGGGGGGTTTTCAAAGAAAAAAATGGTTATGCATATGGTTGTTGTAACCTTGTCTTTGAGGGTTTTCCAAAAAAAAAATGATTTTTTTTTACTTTTCACCCAAAAGTGTTTCGTAAATTACTTTTAACCCAAAACTATTTGTTTTTTACTTTTAACCCAAAACTTTTTATCTTTTGCAATCTATCCTCTCAACTTTGGTCCTTTATAGTTTTCGTTTTCCGCAAATTTTTTCGTTTTATGCTTGGTTCTAATTTTTGTGACTTAACACATCGCAATGTGCTTCTTTGGTTTAACATTTTTACGTTTCGTTCTAAATTTTACGAATTAACACGACGCAACGTGCGTGTGTGGGTGAACGTTTTTACATCGTCTATTTTTTTCTCGTTTGACAGGTTTAACATAACGTGCGGGTTCTAGATCGACTTAGTTATAACTAAAAAATCTCAGCCGCATTGCGGCGGGTCGCAATTCTAGTTTCTTTTATTATTATTTTTTTTTTTTTTTTGATTTTCTTTATGTTTGATTTATTCAATAAACCTTAAATTATACACCAACTTTTTAAGGTTACTTAATATGCATTTATTAATCATTAACACCAACTTTTTAAAACAATTATTTTTCATACGGTAATTTTTCAAAGACCATTAAGTTATTTACCAACCTATGAAAATAATTAATTTCATATTTGTATTTTACACTTTGTCAACAAATAACTAATCGGGATCTTAGTTAACTTACTCCATCATCTTAGAGCATTCACATCCATTCCACCAAATGTTGAGAGTGGAGTCTCTATAATATATAGAGTATAAAAAGTGGTTGTGAATGGAGGAGAGAGAAAAAAATTTGGACTTCATTTTTTTTTTTTCAACTAATCCATTATATTTAATTGATCCATAATTAAAAGAAAAAAATTGGAGAGTAGTTTATGTTTAATTTTAATATTACGTGTTTCTAAATCTAGAGCATTTTATATATAATGCAACTAGGTTAATGCCCGCGTAATACGCGGGCTTCAACCAAAACCATATTATTTACTTTGAAATGAAATGTTGTGTACAAATACATACATTGGAAGAAAAAAACAGAAAACTATTCAAAGGCTGGAAAATTTTTACATGCCGCTAAAGCCATGAAAACAATAAAAAATGATAAAAAAGAAAAAAATTAATCTACACACAAGTACAATAACATATGTTTGATGGTTGTAGGAATTAATACGGCTTTTAGCACAAGCGCCTTAGGCGCCTCATTGATGAACCTCTCTCCATTGATGATCTTAAGAAATACTTCCACTTTATAAACAATTTGGCTTTGCAGATGTTTGATGAGTGGCCTACACAAAAAGTACTAGTTCTTAGAAAGGCATCGACAGTAAGTCGCCAACAACCATATACACAGCTATTGCATGACTGATACTTGAATACACCATACATTACAAACAGCATGTATTATTTCTATAAGATATAATATAAATAATCTACGCTAGCAAAAAAACAGAAAAAAGATTCAATTGGTAAAAAAAACTAATAAGGTAATTACCGAATAATAAAAATTATGAAAACCTATAATGGAACAAACAACCCAAGTTGTCAAATTATTCTCCAGCTCCTGTTTTGAACTCCCATTATTATCTTTCAAAATGCCTTAACGATCACAGTTCCAGCCAACAACCTAAGATTACATGGCTACAACAAAAATCACAATTAAAAGTTTAAATTATGGAAGGCTAATAGCACGTATGACGACGATATTATTCATTGCAATTTGAATATGAAATTGATCAAACACATTTTTGCAACTTGTCTTCATTTAAAAGTAACACATTTTCACCAAATACATAAGGCTAAAGGGTGTGGTCATGACCCTCATGACCACCATGATCCTCCACATAGGCGTCATGTCACTCACCTCTAATCCACCATCTAAAACCACTACCCTAAGGGTGTGGTCATGACCCAAACCACAATGCTCTTTATTTTTTAAGTATATTAAAGAAATTTTATAAATATGATTAAAGGTGTTCTTTTTACTTGAAATTTTGTCAAATTTTATAAGATTTTACAAATTTTATAAATATGATCAAATTTCTAATTGATTTTTTTTTTGTTTGCTTTAACAATACAGGGTACCTCATTTTCTAAGTTTCTTCTATTCAGGCAGTCCGGGCATTAAACTCAGACAAATTTGCATTTACTGTGCTCCATAATCGCTCTTCTTCAAGAGATCATGTAGCTATGACTGCCATGAAAAGTAAAGGAATTAAAAAAGCACGAATTTTACTCACAAACGGTATAAAGTTAAATACAACCTGTTTTGACCCATTACTAAACCAACCGTTTTGCCCGAAACAAACTTGACCCATTACTAAAAATCTTTTTTTTTTTTTTTTTTTGACAGAACTTGATTCGACCCGTTACTTAAAACAAACTTTCTAGCCCGAACCTGATTCTACGCATTACTAAAGACCACCTTTTTGGCCTGAATCTGATTCAACACATTATTACTGAAAGCAACCGGTTTTGCCCAAACTTGATTCAACCCAATATTAAAAACAACTTTTTTAGCCGAAGCTAATTCGAACGTTACTAGAAGCAACCCTTTTGCCTGAACTTGACTCGACCCAATAATAAAAACAACTATGTTGGCCGAAGCTGATTCGAACATTACTAAAAAAACCATGCCACCCACAACAACCAGTATAATGCATATTCTGAAAAGTACAATTGCTACCCTTAACATTTTTTGCCATGAAAAGTAAAGTAAGTTAAAAAAGCACATATTTTTCTCACCAACAGTATAAAGTTAAATACAACTTGTTTTGACCCATTACTAAACCAACCGTTTTGCCCGAAACAGACTCGAACCCATTACTAAAAATCTTTTTTGACAGAACTTGATTTGACCCGTTACTAAAAACAAACTTTCTAGCCCAAACCTGATTCTACGCAATACTAAAGACCACCTTTTTGGCCTGAATCTGATTCGACACACTAAAAGCAACCGTTTTTGCCCGAACTTGATTCAACCCAATATTAAAAACAACTTTTTTAGCCGAAGCTGATTCGAACATTACTAAAAGCAACCCTTTTTGCCCGAACTTGACTCGACCCAATAATAAAAACAACTATGTTGGTCGAAGCTGATTTGAAGATTGCTAAAAAAACCATGCCACCCATAGCAACCAATATGATGCATATTCTAAAAAGTACAATTGCTACCCTTAACATTTTTTGCCATGAAAAGTAAAGGAAGTTAAAAAAGCACATATTTTTCTCACAAACCATATAAAGTTAAATACAACCTATTTTGACCCATTACTAAACCAATCGTTTTGCCCGAAACAGACTCGAACCCATTACTAAAAAACTTTTTTGCCAGAACTTGATTCGACCCGTTACTAAAAACAAACTTTCTAGCCCAAACCTGATTCTACGCATTACTGAGACCACCTTTTTGGCCTGAATATGATTCGACACATTACTAAAAGCAATCGTTTTTTCCCGAACTTGATTCTACCCAATATTAAAAACAACTTTTTTGGCTGAAGCTGATTTGAACGTTACTAAAAGCAACCCTTTTAGCCCGAACTTGACTCGACCCAATGATAAAAACAACTATTTTGGCCAATGCTGATTCGAACATTAAAAAAAAAGCCATGCCACCCATGACCCATAGCAACCAGCATGATGCATATTCCTAAAAGTACACATCAAACATATGAAGTGAAGTGAAGAACTGCTGCTGCTGCTGCTGCTGCTGCTGCTGGTGGTGTAATTATCAAATGTGATGTGCAATACTCAGGTACAGATTTGGTATGATGGTATTATTATCCAGCATGTTCAGATCTATATTCTTATCCAAGTTAAATGTAGTTATACCAAATAAAGTGAAGAACCATGATGACCGACCACATAAACTAAGTAACAATTGTCACACAAAAGATTCATATAACTAAGGTCATAATGCAATTTAATAGAAAAAAATTGATCAAGATTCATACCGGAGATGAAAAATCTTCAACATCTTACAGAACCAGAAACTCGAAGGCCTTACTCCCAGAATACACCGCAGTAACTGCAGGAGAAAGATTCAGTAAACCCCCATGTATTACACGAGTTGAATAAATGTAATTTTATATACTAAATAAAAAAACAATATATTTTTAAAAACCTCATTTATTACACGTGTTAGACTAAATATAATTTTATATATTAAATAATAAAAAAACTATATCTTTAAGAACCTCATGTATTGTGCGGGTTGAATAAATATCATTTGTGCATTTTGAGGCCTACCTTTTCATCATACAAATATTCACACTTCGGAGCACTAATC
>JARYGA010000909.1:0-48820 GCA_030545235.1 Helianthus tuberosus | reverse complement strand
AAACTCTACAACAATTATACCTGATTCGCCTCTCATGGTGGTCGAAGTGCACATTTTCCTACCGAGTTGCCTACATACGCTCGGTATTTGGCATGCCGGATCCATTCTCTTTTTATTTTGCCCGGCATGCATATTGTACAACTTTGGGGTCGCTTCTTACTAAACTATCCTATGTCTTGCAACGCCACCCTTCGAATCCTTATACGCGAACCCGCATCCCCAACTTTGTTAGTTGGAGTGATAAGTATGGGAGAAGGATGGATATGAACGTGGGCATCTTTCGGATCCGACTCGTCTCGTGGTGTGATGTCTTCCGCTCGGTTCAAACATTCATTTTCTTGCTCGGGAAGATCGATAACCTCTTCCACCACATCACCATCTACTATTGTACCATTGGCCCAAACCTCTTGGTCTCGTTTAAGTTGGGCTAATTCCTCCACCAATTGACCCACTTGCACCACCAATGCTTCATGGGCTTTATCTCTCACTTCATTCGCTTTCTTCATATCTTTGATATCCTGGTGATATTCTTTCATCATGTCCATGAGAGCATCAAGCTTAGAATGCATCGAATCTTGTGGGTTCTAGTATACCGGTTGAGGGTATTCATTATAATAATCATCATACTCCTCCTCCCGATAACTTGAGAAATATGGTGATTTGGGTTCATAGTAGTATTCTTGATAATGTGGTGGTGGTGGATTACCGCATGGATAATATGAGGATGGACAATTGAAATCTGCATAATCCGCCCTCCTATATTCAAACAATCCACTGAGGTAGTCTTCCCGTTCCTTGTTGGCTTGAACTTTTTCGTAGAAATCAGAGCAATCTTCTAAATAGTGCTCTCCGCTTCCGCAACACTCACACGGATCATCACCTACCCAATTCATATTGAAAGATGGTACCTGCAAAACATGTACCTGCACAGACAAGCACGACCACCCAAAGTAAAATCACGAATATACAAGAAAGAAAAAAAACTAAACTAAAATCGAACAAGCAATGAAATACTAAGCGCACTAGCTCCCCGGCAACGGCGCCATTTTGACGTGACCGTGTCGTCCCGATCAGTCAAAAACCCAATTAAACCTAGGTAGCTAGGGTAAGTCGGGTATCGAATCCACGAAGAGCATGTGGTCAGTATTTCACGACCCGTTCGATTAGTTAGACTATTTACAAATAATGTACAAGATGATTATGAAGATTGCTATTTTTATTTATTTGTTTGGTTTTTAAAATAAATCGGAGTGAACCGAAAATGGGTATTATCTAAAACACTTGTGATTAACTAAAATTGCAACTAAATTACTAAATGATTAAAACAAGAAATTAGAGACAAGTTTCACACCCGGTTCGATTACTGCAAGACCTAGGGTTCCTACATGTTTTAACTTGATTCAATTGCATATAGTGATTAACGGATTACTATCACGAAGCTTAGGTGCCAATTGGTATCGACGTCATAGACAACGGACCGTAATGCACTTCGTTACCTCGGACATGTAAATCCTAACCTACGATAAGGCATAAGTGCACATAACCATTTTGCAAAGTCAAATTTTATCATCACTCGACAATTTACAAATTTGAAACAAATGCAAGACAATTATCGAAGGTTTCAAATACTAAACAATTTGTCACAAAATCAAATCAAAATACAAATGCATAAACCCTAGAATTCTTACAACATCTACACCGGGGTGAAACCGACAAAACTATCCGCGCATGTCGGTTGTGATCCTTGAAACCCTCACGTGATTTTGTTCGAACCTCCTTGTGTGTCCCCCTATGATCGATCCCCCCTAAAGATGTATTGACGGTTTCCCCCTAATTTCGAATCCTTGCCGTCAAAGTAATCACGGAAGCCCAAGCCCATGTGCGGCCCAATGATGTCTGCCTTCACGTGGATAATCTCCTAAGTCCAAGAAAATCCCCAAAAATGATGCTCCCTCAGAAGTCAGCCTAATATGTCGGCCCAAGTGTAGGATTTTAATTGTGTTCCCTTGTGTTGGCCCACTATTGTCCAAGAAGTCCACACGTGATGTGTGTTGGCTGCCTTCCTTTTCAATGTTGGCCAATGTGCGTGAATGGATGGATTCTCCTATTGTTGAATAATAATTCCTCTATGTATGCCAAAAGAAATCCACGTGCCTTTCAATCTCAAAGTATGCGCCTCCCATGTGATGATGATAATTGTGATCCTTCAGTGATCACTTATAATATTCCTTTAAAAGTCACCAAAGCTGCCAACATGTCATGCCCCAAGTCCTAGGTGTGCCGCCACTAGTGTTTGCGTGGATTTATCAAATGACCGAATGCCCCCCCCCCCAGACTTCATTCTCTTGCGTTCCTTGTGCATCCAAACTACCTTTCGACCCGAGTCAAGTCCCGTGTAACATGATATCTCCTTAATAATCACCCGTTCTTGTTCTGTTTCATCACTAACCACTTTAAATTCACCGAATTACGCGATTGACCTGTAAAATCATGAACCTTCGTAGTTAACATATTCAAAGCATATAATCACATAAACAACACTAAAATATGCAACATAACACACTTTAAGGCACGGGTTTCACTCTCTCCATCATTGAGTTACAATAACTCCTGGGATCGTCTTTCCCAAAAACTTGCTTGTGTTATCTTCAAAAACTTTATCAATCGAAGATGGATTGACATTTTTGATTGGAAAATCGTTGTCTGAATAAATTTTAACATCCCCGACCAAAGTATACAACACGTTATTGCTCTTAACAGCAAACACACATTCTTTGTCATCCTTGACATCCTTGACAGGATCTATCACTTGTTTGACAACAGGTTGCACAGCAGGAGTAGGAGGATCACAAAGAATGTAATTCTCAATTGGAATTTCTACTCCTTTCATCTTGTCAAGTGATTTATCCTGATCACTTACATCTGATTCATCATCAGTCGACTCATAGTCCTCAATAATTGGAGCACTTTGATGCGTCGATGTTGAAGTTTCAGTTTCATCAGATGAGGTACTCGAGGAACTGTCCGATTCGAACCCTAGGCCAGTAGTAACTTCCTCATAATCAAGAGGCACACTTGGTTCAAAACATTGCATTTCTTCTTCATCGGGCATATGAGTATAGTTGTGACTCAAAGGGGGCGGACACTTCTTATACCCAACACCTTTCTTGTTTCCCTTCAGTTGTTGAGCGTCAATGATGTGATCGAGCACATATCGGGAGTTAGAATAACTCTCCAATTTGAGCTTGATTGAATCATGCTCGCATTTGGCAATGGCTAGCTCATTTTTGGTTTCCTCAATGATGTTAATGTAATTGTTAATACCAATTTGTTTATTAAAAACAGTTTTGGTCAATTCGGAAACACTTTTCTTTAAGGTTTCAATTATAGATTTAAAATCCTTTTCGTTTCTAGCTAAAGCCATATTTGCCTCTTTGCACTTAGACATCTCAATAACCAAACTTTGATTATGACTATGAATCTTTTCAGATTCAATCTTCAAATCTGCACAAGCATTACAAACACTAGGAGCAGGAGTTTTAGATTTTACCTGACTTGTAGAGGCTGAGACATTTTGTTGATGCATATGTCTGTCAACTTCGTCTTGAATCAAGTCTTGTAACTAGAATGATAGATCAAGTCACGTAAATCGAGAAAAATTAGAAACATGTAAGATAAAGCCATTTCGCACGAAATGGAGTTTCCATTTCGCACAAAATGACGCTGGTCATTTCGCAAGAAATGAGCATGTCCATTCCATGCGAAATGGTTCTCCTATAAATACCTGACTTGAGTCTTTCATTTGTAACTTTCTGATTCCAGTGCCGAGGTGCTGCCGAAGTGTCTCCAGGCTGTAAAACGTTGTTATATCAATATACAAGACAGTTAAAGTGTATATCAAGCTGATTCAACATCAATACGTTTGTTTTCGCCTCTCGTATTGATCAAAAACTCTTCTGAACGACTCGTTTGGTCGTGCAAACGATCCTACAAGTGGTATCAGAGCTCAGGAGGAAGAGTTCTTACTGATTCAGCTCAATTGCACCGAAAATTCTGATTTCTACACTTTCTTTTACAAGATTTTTCAAAATTAAACAAGATTTCACAGTTAAAATGCATTGATTTTCACATATAACACGCGAAATACTGTTTTAACAAACCTTTGAAAGAATCAGAACTAAAATCGACCTAAAACTTGATCAATTTGTCAAACAACCGGCCGATTGTGTGACATCAGCACCATTTCGCACGACCTGCAAATCCAATTCGCACGGTTTGGTTAATTGTTGGTCCATTTCACACGATTTGGATCCAGTTCCCTTGAAAGGTCCACCATGTACTTCCATTTCACACGAATTGAAGATAATTGACATCAGTTCGCTTGAAAGGGATCTCAATTCGTTTGAATGTGCCAACTCGTTTGAAACAACATTCCATTTCGCACGTAGTGGGTGAAAGGGATCCATTTCGTTTGAAAGATTCCAATTCGTGTGAGTCAATTCACACGAAGTAGTCTAGCAGTTCAATTCGTTTGAAATTGACCATTTCGTACCAACACCAGTTCGTGTGAGATCTCAATTCGTTTGAACATTCTAGTGTGTGAATTTTTAAAACCGAAAAAATGGACGACGAATTTTATGATGCCTTTGCTACTGCCCCGGGTACTCCTGTTACCGTTGCTCAGAGCGTGAACACGGAAAATGAAACAGGAATGTTACAAAAACCTCCAAAGTTGATGGGCATTGAAGAATACTATTGTTGGAAAGACCGGTTCGAAAATTGGGTTCAAGGAAATCATTTAAGGTCGTGGGAGTGTATTGAAAAAATGTATGTTAAACCTCGTACAGATGTGGGAGTTATCAAAACTATTTCTGAATTGTTGGATAAAGAGAGAGACATGTACAAGGCAGAAAAAATGATGATCAATTTACTTCAGCAAGCTGTGAAAGAAGACATCTTCATATTACTTCAACACGATGGTACTTCACGTTCGATTTGGGAAGCACTTCGAATTAAGTTTGAAGGAAGCACGGAGATGATCAGGAGTAAGAAATCATTATTAAAAAAAGAATTTGATTTGTTTACTAGCTTGCAGGGTGAAACTACAAAGAAACTGATTGAGAGATATTGTCATTTAGTGCGTTCTATGTCAATGTTAGATATAAACAAAGATCGAGAAGAATGGGTTGACAAATTAGCTGATGCTTTACCTCAGAAAGAATGGGGTACATATCTGATGATCTTAAAGAACACTGGAGAATATGATAAATTGACAATTTCTCAGTTCATAGAAAAACTTGAAGGACAAGATCTTGAACAACAAAAGATTGCTAGAATGAACAATCCAAGTGGTCAACAAGACATCAAGATGTATTACAAAGGGAATGTTCAGAATGTTGAAGCAAGTCCGAAGATCCAAGCAGGTTTCAGCGCAGAAAACTCATCCGGATCAGTTAATCAAAGTCCAATCAGCAACAGTGGATTTTCTTCATACTCGAATGTTAATCCGAATGTTTCAACCTCAAGTTATCAGTCTCAAAGCTCAAACAATGGTAATGGCATGTGTTACACTGCAACATCGTGTTGCATCTTCAAAATGGTCAAAATTTCTCTGAAGAAGTCGCTAAAGGTCATATGGCATTACTAGCTGCAGTGTTAGAATCATATGAGGGTTTGGTTGCAGGAAGAATCGGAAATCCTATGCTAACAAAAGAGGATTATGATCAGATTGATGCTGAGGAAATGGAGCTTATGGATATTAAGTGGTGTTTAGCAAGTGTGTTGAGGAGAGTTGAGAAATTTAAGCTAATTACCGGAAGAGATGACTTTCGTGATGCTAATGTTTCTAATTTAGGTTTTGATAAATCTAAAGTTACTTGTTTTTTATGTAGGGAAAAAGGACATTTCAAGAGGGAATGTACCAATCGAGAAGCAGGTGGAGCTCAGAATACATTCGGGAATAATGATTATTATCGAAAAGCGATATATCAACAAGTTGCTCAACAACCGTCATCATCCCATGCTATTGAAGATGGAAAGAAGAAAGCTTATCTAGTTAATCAAGATGATGAAAGAGTGGCAGAAGGTTTTAGCTGGGACAAATACATTCCGGAAGATTCAAAGTTTAGAGCACTCATTGCACAAATAGTTCAAGAACCAGAGTTGATGAAGGAATGGATGGATGTGTTTGCCAATAATGAAAAAAGTCAAGATGGAGAGTCTGTCTCTTCAGAAGAAAACTCAGAAAAGACACCAGTCTTTGATCAATCTTCAACTGATAGCAGTGATGATGAAGAAGAAATACAAATAAACATTGGAAAAACTCAATTATCTCCTGAAAGTTTTAAATTTTATTTTACAGATAGATTGGAGAAACTAAAGGAGAAGCGAGCAGCAAAAGATCAGAAAAAAAACCGAGAATGTTGCTCAGGAAGAAAAGTCTGAACAGTATGAAGAAGTTAAAGTTGCTGAGAAGGTAGTTGAAATTGAAAAGATTATTGAAGTCACAAAACCTTCTCTAAAATATTTGGAACCTTGCAAACATTGTGAAGAGAAATATGAGAAGTTTAGTGAGCTTGACAAGATGAAAGAAAAATTATTGTTCGATATTAAGTATGTGAAAGAATCGTATGATGTGTTGAACAGAACGGTGAATAGTTTGCAAAAGACAAACTCAGAAAGAGAAGATGCTTTAACAACGATGAATGCAGTGATGATGTCTAAGCAGAAGGCTATCAATCACTATATTGAAGAATGTGCAAAGTTAAAGCAGGAGTTGTAGACTGAAAAGATTGAGAATGAAAGAATCAGACGATTGTTGCCAAGTTATTCTAGTTCTGATTATTTGATTGATAGAATTTATCCAACTGTTGCAGGTTTTGAAGCATTTCAAGATAAGAAGACTGAAGAGAAGGATACTGGTAAGAAACAAAGTACAAATTATAACAAGTGTCCGCCTCCGATCTGGGAAGGTTATTCTCCCAGAAAACCAAATGAGGAACAAGTCAAAAAGGCAGTCAATATAAAGTTAAAGTCCGAAACAACTGATGAGTTACCAGATAACATTGACGCCATATTCACATCGTCTGACACTGATCATGAGTCTGAGTTAATAAAGAAAGTGGTCGATCAGGTGTTGGATAAGGATGAGGAGTCAGAGTCAAAGTCTGAGTCTGAAAGTTCGAGTTCGTCGGTCAACAGTTCAAAATCATTGGTCAAAAGGGTTTACAATAAAGAATTTCTGTTATCAAAAAATAATTTGAATGACGAAACATTCAAAGTTGTCTATACTTTGAATGATTCAGACAAATTATATTCTGATGAGGAATTTCTAATAAGAAGTGTTCAAATTGAAAAGATTAAAAAGGTTTTCAAATTAACAGAAATTAATATTTCTGAAATAAAAGATGTAAACCTTACTGATAAACCTAAAAAATACACTTCAAGATTTCAACAAAGATTGAACAAGAAAAAAGGTTACAGTTCTGGTTTTCAAAAGAAACCAAACCATAAGAGTAATTTTAAAAAGAAAGGTTTAGGCTTCATTCCACCCGTAAATCATAAAAATGAGAAAAATTCTAAAACAAAAACAGTATTTGTTTCAGGGTCAAGTTCTGAAGAAGAAGAAGAAAAGAGCTCATTTTGGAAACAATCGAACAAAGAGTTCTTTGCAGAAAAACAAAAGTTTGAGAAGAATGGAGCTTATCAGAGAAAGGAGACAAGAACCTGTTACCGATGTCAAGAAGTTGGTCACACCGCCTGGAATTGTCCAAAGGCAACCAACACAAAACAGGAAGTTGTTTCTAAACTCAAAGAAAAAGTTATTGATAAAACTGAACCACCAACTGAAAAAATTCAAAGTGTTTAAAAATTCAACATATGAAGTTGGTGAATGTTCGAAAAGGTTTTACAAAAGAAGGGTGAATCTTGACAACCAAATGTGGGTTGTTAAGAAATCTGATGTGAAATCTGGTGATGAATCTGACTCGTCAAAGTCAGAGGAGCCACAAGTTGAGCTAAAAAGCGAAAATTCAGTACCGCCAATGGATGATGTCAATTTTCCACCATTGCGGCCTGAAAATTTAAAATCAAAAGTTGGAAAAGTGGAAATTTCGAATCAATTCTATTCTGAAAAGAAAGAATTTGATGTCGAAAAGGTGTTCAATGGGAAAGTTAAAAATATTTTTGGAAAGATGGTTGAGGGACAGGTAAAAGGGGTAAAAGAATTTTATGAAACAAAAAGAAATGTTCAAACCCCGAGTGAAACTGAAAAGGTCACACCCAAAGCTAGTCAGGCTTGGGTGTCTGTATTCCATATGTAAAAACCTGACTTGCCGGAGCTCCCAAGTTGGTAATCGTGGAGCATGAATCGGCATCTTTCTCAAGTGATATTTCAAAAATTGTTATATTTCATCTTACAAGTGGTATTGGTGATGAGAACCTATAAGTGGTTAAAGAAAAGGAAAAGTGTTTTTACAAGTGGTAATTGAATAAACAATATGATGAATCCCCGATTCTACAAGTGGTGAAATCAACAAAACTTATTTTCCGGAAAAAAACCATTTTGATTAAATCAAACTTAAGTGTTTTGAAATCATAATGGGAAAATAGTTTGTTGTCAGGGGGAGTTCTGATTGTTTATGCCAAGTGAATGGAGAATTGAAGCAATTCACATCGGTTTGTCAAATTTTCTTTAAATGATTTTCAATTTTAGGGGAGTAAGAAATTTCAGAAAATCCAAAAACATTAGAAAATTTGAAAAAAAGCCAAAAACATGATAAAATTCAAAAATGAGTTTTGTTGTGAAAAAGAGGAAATGATAGTACATCAGTAGACAATCACAAGTATGCTAAAGAATTGGAAAGTCAAAATGTGATAAACGGTCTCACTGATGATGTGCCAGTAGGTTTTTGCACGCTAAGTAGATTGTTGTCGAGATATAAACCTAAATATCATACTTACTTATTTCGTGGGGAACATCTCTCGGATATATAGGTAACCCCTGAAATCTTGTTTGAAGGGCTTTCTATTTCTGACAAACTAGGTCTTTGTGCGTGATGATATCTGGGGTATTATACCTGGACTTCTGGTTTTGCGGGAGCAATAACCTAGTGTCACGACCCCCGACCCACCCTGGATGGAATCGGGTGCCGCGAACAGCCAAGTGGTACCGGTGATTATTTTGAAAAATATTGCAGCGGAAATTTCATCAGGACCGTGAGTTAGGAAAAATATCAGAGTTTAGAAAACACCGGATTTTATTTATTAAATAGATGGGATAAACCCATGTTTTACAAAGGTAGCTTTAATAAGGGATAAACCCAATTACATAAAACAATATTTCTTAATTTGATTTAATTAATAAAATAAGCCACTTCTTGAAGTCTTTCAGTGCTGTATCCATCTCTTATTCCAATCTACTGTAATTACCTGAAACGCATTTTAAAAAGGTTTTGTAAGCAGGAAATACTGGTGAGTTCATTCATTTTTCTAAAACGACTCGTTTGTTATAATTTACAGTATTAAGAGAGATTACAATGTTTCAGATATCAACCAACTACCCACGGTATTTGTCACTCGACCGGATCTGTGACTATGGTCATATCACCATTGGCTGCCCCAATGATGACGATTATACCACTATTGGGTCCTGTCACCAAATAGTGTCGTATATCACTAATTAGGTTCGCCCACCTAATGTGATAAAACAGCAGTAATGTGCACAATACCCCATATACCGGCTGTAATTTGGTGACTACATAAACTTAATCACTGTAATTATAACCTTGAAAATATTTAAGAAAGTACTTTTGATAAAAAGAGAATGACTCACATTATAAGCATGCAGATTTATACGGGCAGAGTTTAGTTTACAGTTAAGCCTTGATATATTGCAGATTTATACAGGCAAAGCTTAGCCTAGTGATTAGCCTTGTAACCTAGTGCACACGAACTAGGTAAGTAACTAATACAGCATTTACGATAACTCACGAGATTAAAACCCTCACAACGAATGACAAAGTACAATCACTTAAACATCCATCGGATTCACAACGAATGACAGAGTATTCCCCGAGTTCGGGTGGTACTCAAACATCCTGTCGGAATCACGACTAATGACAAAGGATAGTACTAAAACATCCATTGGATGGTTTTAATCGATCGGACATTGAATCGTAGTAGCGATCGAGTTAATACCCTGTTATCGCGGCAGAATTCGAGCTAGTGTGTGTTTTTATAGTATTTGGACGATATCTCAGTGCCTGAATCGAATTTTAATGTCGAACGTACGCAGAATATCAAGTGCCAATGCCTGCTATTTATACACAAAATTGACATCGCTTACGGACCGTAAGCCTCATACCTTTACGGTCCTCAGGGACACCTATTCACTATAGGCTTACCACGTGTGTGTGTAGGCTTGCTGAGTCGACGGAACGATTAAATTCGATTTTGACAGCATTTATAAGGATAATCGTTAAGTAGGGAATACCCCCCCCCCCTGAGTTTTAGGGGCCCTGATCCTGATTCTGATTGTTCTGAAATTTGTAGGGTTTATGTAGAATGACTTGAGGGGTCTCAATTAGGGTTTCCTATTGGGTAAATAAAATAATAAATAGGACCTTTGATGAGAGTTGTTATGGTTTGGGACAAAAAGGAAATAAAATAATGAGAAAAGAAAATGAACCCACTTTGTAACTTTAGGGTTCAATTAGAAAACCTCCTGGTAGAATTTTGGGTATAATTGCTGAGCTATTAAAAATATATAATTGTAATTGTGTTAAGTATAATACCCATAATTCAACATTATCCCGATGTCCCGAGACAGAACCCCTAACGAACTTAGTCAGGCAGAGCCTTGACATGTGTTATAGGGCTCAGATCAATCGGACAGGGTAGCGGTGATCGAGAGTTAAAACACTTAAAACGGGGCAGAATATTATTATTATTATAAGTGAAAATAAAAATAAAAATTTAGAATAAAATGATAGAAAACAATTTTAACAAAGGTTGCCTACTGCCTATTTATAGCCAAGTTCGAAAACTTAACTTCCAAGTAAAAAGAATCTTGTTTGTTGTACTAATGACACGTATATATAAATATTAAATTATTTTATTTACATTTGGACACGTACGTCCACTTCCCCTTTCATATATTTTTGATTTTATAATTATTATTTAATTATTCTATTATTTTACATACATAAGATTCAAAATTTCAAATTCTATTATTTTATTATTTTACTTCATTCGTAAGTCTTTGATTTTTATTATTTTTATTTTATTAATTTATATATTATAATTAATTCAACTGCTTCAGTTATTTGGCGTGTATAACTTCTAAAATACAATGTTTTATACAATAATAAATATGTCATCAGAACGAGAATATTTTTTGTCTACATTTGGGTCTAAGTTTTATTAAAAATAGAGTAGGTTTAAAATACAATGTATTTTTATAATTTAATTAGTAAACGGTTCCTTGGCCCGTCTAGGTGCTTCATATTTCTAATAGTCGATTTACCCATAATATACATGTCTAATAATATAAGTTTTTATAGACTTTTAGTTTATTAGAAAGGTCACCCATATACAGGCCAATTATTTAGAATAATATTAACCAACTATATAAAATAGTGTTTAAAACTATTTGGGTTGAATATTTATATTAAAAATAAACTAGTTACTAGTTACTAGTGGTTAATAAATATAACCAAACCTATAATTCTTATATAAAAATAGGAATGTTACATTCTCCCTACCTTGTTTAAAATCTCGTCCTCGAGATTTGGGTTACGATATTTCTTTTAGACTTTATGTCATATTTTATTAAATAAAAATATTAAAGTAGATGACACAGAATCAAATTTTGTGAATATGAGTTGTATAATAAGTAGGATTCAACGGTTCAACTGAATTAGTTCAAGAAATTGATGACAACCGAATGAAATGATATAATTTCCAAAGTGACTAGGTTTAAGCCAAAAGATATATGATCAATCGATATTTTAAAATGCATGTGAAGGACTTTTAGAATTAATAAAATTCTTTGTCAAAAGAAAGCTTACTTGGATTGGCAACTGAGGAAGACTTAGACTCGAAAGGTTCAAAATGAAATAAAAGCATGAAAAATGATTTGTCAAATATTGAATTATGAAATGAGAAAATCAATGTGCTGAGATGAGTGAATTGCAAGGATACACAAAAAGACAATAGAGTTAGTGTATTATTGTTTAGAGTTCCAAGTTATTTTAATTGTGAAACAATGTGATAGTACACTATTAGTGACCATATTTTTCATACTATGTCCTAGAGATCGAAATATAATAAGAACAAGTTGTTTTGGCATGACCAACCATTATATTATATTTGTAAAGCAAATGTAATATATATTATTTGTGTCCATGTCTGAACCATATCTTACATATCAAATATAAATACTATGTAATATATATTATTTGTTACGCTTTTTTTTATGTAAATGGTCACCACTTTTAAATAAATATTATTTTAGTATTTTACTATACTATGTAAAATAACTTATATTTACTATGTAATATAGATTACAAAATACCGCAATGAAGTTATAACATTACAAAATATTTTAGTATTATTATTTTGTAAAAGAAATCACTATTATTTATAACGTTAAATGAAAGTTGTAAATAAAGGTGTAAAAATATTTATTGTACAAAAGTATTTGTAAAATATTTTGTAAATATATAACACTTAATGGGTCAATTCTATGTGATTACTTATTTTCATTTTGAAACCATATAACGTTGTGAATGTATTTACAAATATTGTAAATAAGTGAAAACGGAGACTATTCTTATATATATTACAATGTTCCCCTAACCCAACGTAGTTGATGACTACCATATTTTTATTATATGGTTATTTTCTTGCCAGAGTGTTATGGTATATAGTTACCACAAAACATGTGATACATAATTATTTATATAATTTTATTCGTCCCTCTAATTCTTGTATTGTTTTATGAAAAGATGTCTTTTCATTATAGTACAAAGTATATATATTTTTATATAAATATTTATATATAATTAAAATTTACTAAATAAGTATAATGACTTAATTTATATATATTAACTAGTCATTATCAGGGTTGGATGTTGGTTAGTGCTACCTTGTTTAAGCATAGGTGATCAGTCCATGTCTAACTAAGGCTAGGCTACTCAATACCTGCCCTTGACAATAGCCTTAGTACCTAAAATAATACTAACATTACTATTATTAATATATTATTACTAGTAATAAAATTATTAATAATAAATAATTTAAACATAAACTTAAATGAGAGTATACCTCAAACATAATTTTATACATAAAAATATAAATTCTTTGTCTCAATGGTTTAACAAAATTTATTGACTCGATATCAAAGAGTCGTCGTTTTGCAATAATACGGTTCATAGTGCAAAAAGTGGAATGATATTTGAGTTTGGATAAAATAACAAATCGGAATGAAGCCCTCCAGTGGTCTTCATAAATCAAACGAACCATATGCGAAATAAACAGTGCATGTGTAACGTGTGGATTTACCAAGAAATGAAACAGATCAATATTTGCTACTATGGAAGAAATCCTTATAGTATGATGACAATTAAAGGAAGTAAAAACACGAAAGTCATATGTAGAAGTCAGAAAAAGAAATATAAGAACTTTATCTGTAATTTCGTGTGACGACCGTTGTTAAGTGACATTACCAGGAAATAAAATGAAATAGGGAATTTCCAAAGGTATGCGACTCTTTTTGCAGTGATAATAATTATGACTCTGATTGGACTGTGCACCGATGGTTGTGAAATCTTGTTACAACGTACCTTAGCGAAATTCATGTCGCTTGCAGGATCGCATGATAAAGTGCTTCTTTTTTATTAGTAGTTCTTCTACTGACGGAATTAGCATTGGTGTCATTGTGCCAAATTTATATTTTCCAAAGGTCTTGCCTTGGAAGTCGTGTGTGATATATTTCAACGTCTGTGGATGTATAATTAAATTTTCATGTGTTTTCTTGTGCATTAGCAAAATTTTACATGCTTCTTACTTGCGTTAATAGTTTATGGTAATGCTTTGGAAATTCTTTATACTTTTGATGGTGTCTCAACTTTAAAAGGGTTTCCTTTGTTTATATTGTTGCTTGAGTTACGAGGCAGATAAGCAAACGAAATAATGTTTGATATCGGAAAAGAGATTCCTGTTAAAGAAATCTAGACACATATGCTTGTGCTTTATTCCTATTTGGCTTTTGGGAATTCCTTATAGATATACATATCTATATAATCA
The DNA here is from genome assembly GCA_030545235.1 of Helianthus tuberosus. Lineage (NCBI taxonomy): Eukaryota > Viridiplantae > Streptophyta > Magnoliopsida > Asterales > Asteraceae > Helianthus > Helianthus tuberosus. The sequence goes on along the minus strand of JARYGA010000909.1, from coordinate 34,513 downwards.
TATATTTCACATGCTGTAATATACATACCCTTAGTAAGGTCAATGTATTCAACAGATTCATCTTTCCAAAAACAAGTCAGATATCAGGTCATGATACTATTTAGGGAAATCTTGTCACTTGTTTGACATATTATATACCCCGTCTTATCCGATTCTCGCCGGAGAGGTAACCTCAGTATATCGGGACAAGCTGGAGAGTCTGCTACACCATACCCAGTCTTGCCGGAGAAAATTTCCCATAAATAGTATTTTTAAAAGTGCCTCTTTTATTAAGGCTTTCATCATGAATCAAGGAAATTTGTATTCCTGTAACATATCTTATTCTAGACCAAGTAATATCAATAAGCAAGGATTAATAGCAATTAAATGTTATTGCTTATTTATCGTATCTTGCAATATTCTAATTACCATTCTTATGGCATACCAAAACCCATCATAATTTATTCACAAAAGAACTTAACTTATCTTCAAGTTTATACTAAGGCATATTTTCTTAAGTTCAAGTCTAAATGCTATCATGTGTGCTACCAGTTAACAGCAATCTCCTAACTCTTTTATTTAGGTATTATTATCACAACACCTATTGGCTTTAAGCAGTGGCTCTGATACCACCTTCTGTCACGACCCCCGACCCACCCTGGACGGAATCGGGTGCCGCGAACAGCCAAGTGGTACCGGTGATTATTTTGAAAAATATTGCAGCGGAAATTTCATCAGGACCGTGAGTTAGGAAAAATATCAGAGTTTAGAAAACACCGGATTTTATTTATTAAATAGATGGGATAAACCCATGTTTTACAAAGGTAGCTTTAATAAGGGATAAACCCAATTACATAAAACAATATTTCTTAATTTGATTTAATTAATAAAATAAGCCACTTCTTCAAGTCTTTCAGTGTTGTATCCATCTCTTATTCCAATCTACTGTAATTACCTGAAACGCGTTTTAAAAAGGTTTTGTCGGCAGGAAATACTGGTGAGTTCATTCATTTTTCTAAAACGACTCGTTTATTATAATTTACAATATTAAGAGAGATTACAATGTTTCAGATATCAACCAACTACCCACGGTATTTGTCACTCGACCGGATCTGTGACTATGGTCATATCACCATTAGCTGCCCCAATGATGACGATTATACCACTATTGGGTCCTGTCACCCAATAGTGTCGTATATCCCTAATTAGGTTCGCCCACCTAATGTGAAAAAACAGCAGTAATGTGCACAATACCCCACATACCGGCTGTAATTTGGTGACTACATAAACTTAATCACTGTAATTATAACCTTGAAAATATTTAAGAAAGTACTTTTGATAAAAAGAGAATGACTCACATTATAAGTATGCAGATTTATACGGGCAGAGTTTAGTTTACAGCTAAGCCTTGATATATTGCAGATTTATACAGGCAAAGCTTAGCCTAGTGATTAGCCTTGTAACCTAGTGCACACGAACTAGGTAACTAACTAATACAGCATTTACGATAACTCACGAGATTAAAACCCTCACAACGAATGACAAAGTACAATCACTTAAACATCCATCGGATTCACAACGAATGACAGAGTATTCCCCGAGTTCGGGTGGTACTCAAACATCCTGTCGGAATCACGACTAATGACAAAGGATAGTACTAAAACATCCATTGGATAGTTTTAATCGATCGGACATTGAATCGTAGTAGCGATCGAGTTAATACCCTGTTATCGCGGCAGAATTCGAGCTAGTGTGTGTTTTTATAGTATTTGGACGATATCTCAGTGCCTGAATCGAATTTTAACGTCGAACGTACGCAGAATATCAAGTGCCAATGCCTGCTATTTATACACAAAATTGACATCGCTTACGGACCGTAAGCCTCATACCTTTACGGTCCGTAAGGGATACCTATTCACTATAGGCTTGCCACGTGTGTGTGTAGGCTTGCTGAGTCGACGGAACGATAAAATTCGATTTTGACAGCATTTATAAGGATAATCGTTAAGTAGGGAATACCCCCCCCCCCCTGAGTTTTAGGGGCCCTGATCCTGATTCTGATTGTTCTGAAATTTGTAGGGTTTATGTAGAATGACTTGAGGGTCTCAATTAGGGTTTCCTATTGGGTAAATAAAATAATAAATAGGACATTTGATGAGAGTTGTTATGGTTTGGGACAAAAAGGAAATAAAATAATGAGAAAAGAAAATGAACCCACTTTGTAACTTTAGGGTTCAATTAGAAAACCTCCTGGTAGAATTTTGGGTATAATTGCTGAGCTATTAAAAATATATAATTGTAATTGTGTTAAGTATAATACCCCCTAATTCAACCTTATCCCGATGTCCCGGGACAAAACCCCTAACGAACTTAGTCAGGCAGAGCCTTGACATGTGTTATGGGGCTCGGATCAATCGGACAGGGTAGCGGTGATCGGGAGTTAAAACACTTAAAACGGGGCAGAATATTATTATTATTATAAGTGAAAATAAAAATTAAAATTTAGAATGAAATGATAGAAAACAATTTTAACAAAGGTTGCCTACTGCCTATTTATAGCCAAGTTCGAAAACTTAACTTCCAAGTAAAAAGAATCTTGTTTGTTGTACTGATGACACGTATATATAAATATTAAATTATTTTATTTACATTTGGACACGTACGTCCACTTCCCCTTTCATATATTTTTTATTTTATAATTATTATTTAATTATTCTATTATTTTACATACATAAGATTCAAAATTTCAAATTCTATTATTTTATTATTTTACTTCATTCGTAAGTCTTTGATTTTTATTATTTTTATTTTATTAATTTATATATTATAATTAATTCAACTGCTTCAGTTATTTGGCATGTATAACTTCTAAAATACAATGTTTTATACAATAATAAATATGTCATCAGAACGAGAATATTTTTTGTCTACATTTGGGTCTAAGTTTTATTAAAAATAGAGTAGGTTTAAAATACAATGTATTTTTATAATTTAATTAGTAAACGGTTCCTTGGCCCGTCTAGGTACTTCATATTTCTAATAGTCGATTTACCCGTAATATACCTGTCTAATAATATAAGTTTTTATAGACTTTTAGTTTATTAGAAATGTCACCCATATACAGGCCAATTATTTAGAATAATATTTCAACCAACAATATAAAATAGTGTTTAAAACTATTTGGGTTGAATATTTATATTAAAAATAAACTAGTTACTAGTTACTAGTGGTTAATAAATTTAACCAAACCTATAATTCTTATATAAAAATAGGAATGTTACACCTTGTCCTCGTATAATACTTTGCACTGCTTTAATCTTAAAGCCCGCCCTCAGCATAAAAATGATGAAACATTAAAAAATGCTAATCATGTGCTGTTGAAGAAAAGATTCTCTAAAGGGAACACACCTAAAGTCGAACCATCATCTCTCTGATTTTGCGGAAGCAATAGCCTGATCTCTCATGGTCTCGCATTCACCCCATACAGATATCATTAGTGTACATTCACGTGTAAGACTGAATATAGGAGTCTGGATACGGGAGTATATTCTGAGGTGGGATACGCGATAAGTTTAAGTCTTTGAAACATTGATCTCATATCTCGAAACAATTGAACTTTGTGTGAAAATTTAAGTGGATCAGTATACTGACAATCTAAGTGAATCGTTTAGAACTTAAAGTGTTTAAAGCTCAACGGTGCTAGTGATTTGTCATAAACTGATATGATCCTCTTACACAAACTCACAAAAATATTGTCTGTAAATATTTCTTTACTGCTTTTCTTTAAAAACAAAAACCCAAAAAGATTGTATTTTAGTATAAAATTTTGAAAAATCAAAAAGATTTCTTTTCATCTTATTTTCGACAACTGATGTTGAAAAGCTGATTTTCAAAATTTCAAGTGCTAAACATGATGAACAGGTTTGGGAGAGCTTGATTAGAAATAAGAAAAATGATATTTTTACAAGTGATCATCAGATATTTTAAACGTTAAATCATTTTGCACAATATATACAAGTGGTTTCTAAATTTGTCAAATTTTCAAATTTGTGAAATTTACTTTGAGGTAGAGTTTGTGCAGGAAGAAGCAGCCAGGCTACGACTCTGAAAGATATGCGAAAGCCAGGTTTCTAATCCAAATATTGTGAATTCCAGACTGCGGTCCCAGCTTTTCATAAAGGGGAGTCTGAAGACATAAGAGCCAGATACAGATTATGAATCAACATTCAAGAGGGAGGTTTGAATGGTAGAAAGCCAGGTTGAGATTCTGGAAGAAAGGATGAGATAGAGATTGAGGATGCTTACAATGGAGAATACTTTGGAGAGAGCATGAAGACTGATAAAGACTAAAGGGTTGACATACTGAAGACTCGACACTAAAGACTTCGTCAACATCCAAGGGGGAGTCTGTTGATGCATATATCTGTCGACTTTGTCTTGAATCGAGTCTTGTAACTAGAATGATAGATCAAGTCACGTAAATAGAGAAAAACGAGAAACATGTAAGATGAAGCCATTTCGCACGAAATGAGCATGTCCATTCCATGCGAAATGGTTCTCCTATAAATACCTGACTTGAGTCTTTCATTTGTAACTTTCTGATTCCGGTGCCGAGGTGCTGCCGAAGTGTCTCCAGGCTGTAAAACGTAGTTATATCAATATACAAGACAGTTAAAGTGTATATCAAGCTGATTCAACATCAATACGTTTGTTTCCGCCTCTCGTATTGATCAAAAACTCTTCTGAATGACTCGTTTGGTCATGCAAACGATCCTACACATTTGCCATAAAGGCAGTCTGATAAGAAAAAGATTCGTCTTCAGAGAAGAACTTCTCCATTTCCTTTGATGCTACAGCAGCCTTCTTGATCAGAACAGATTTCTGACACTTTAACTCCTCTGCTTCATTCAATAAATCATCAACATCAGAAATAACTTCTTCCTTCACATCAGATTCCGAATTATAACCACCCGAGTTAGAACTTTCTTCATCAGAACTCCCGGTATAACCCGAACTATCATCACTTTCAGAAAATTCTTCCCTGTGAACGTGCTTGATGTGATTGATGATCTTTGCATAACACGCTGTTCCTCCTCCTTCTTAATCACCTTCCCCAATATACAGACCAATTACACCCTTCATCAGCTTAGAACTTTCTTCATCAGAACTCCCGGTATAACCCGAACTATCATCACTTTCAGAAAATTCTTCCCTGTGAACGTGCTTGATGTGATTGATGATCTTTGCATAACACGCTGTTCCTCCTCCTTCTTAATCACCTTCCCCAAATTATACAGACCAATTACACCCTTCATCAGCTTGGACAACTAATGCTCTGGTGGTGTTTTAAGGTCCAGACTGGTTCTGGTTTTTGTTCACCGCTACCATCCTTCTTTCACGATTGTCTTGATTTGCATTAGAAGTACTCGTCTGATTTCTGAATGGGTTTTGATTGCCTTGCCTGCTCGGTCGGGTGCACTCATGTTTGAAGTGACCCTTTTCGCCACAATTGAAACATGTAACCGCATCCTTATCAAATCTGTACATCGTATCTTTCTTGCTTTCCAACGAAGTTCTTCCCGTTCGACTCATGTAATCCTTCGCCCTTCTAACAGCACTTGCGAACGCCCACTTTATATCCATCAACTCCATTTCATCACGGTCGATTTGTTGATAATCTTCATTGGTCAAATTAATGTTTCCAATTTGACCTGCGACCAAACCGCAGTAAGCACTGACCATTGTGTTAATGAGTTCCATATGTTCCTTCACTACTCCAATGCTAACTTTCGAGAGGTTTGAAGTATCAACTCTGACTGTGTTGGGGTTTTGGGGTGGAGGGTTGTTAGTATAACATGCTTGTTGTTGCTATTGTTGTTGTTGTTGTTGTTGTGGTTGGGCTTGTTGTTGTGATGAGGTAGGAATATAAGCACTTGGATCGAACTGAGGTTGAGTAGTGGTAACCTGAGGTGGAGGTTGGGGATTTGGTAGCCATGCGCTCAGATCGAGTTGAGGTTTAGAAAAAGCATGAGCTTGAGCAATCATATGCGCTGGCGGATGATAGGCACTCGGATCGAAAACCGGAGGTGGAGCTGATTGTGGAAACGGAAAATAGCTTGTATTCGGCATAAACACCATTTGTAGCTTCGGTTGCTGAACGGAACTGGAACTAGCGAACTAGCTGCAGGATTAAAACCTCCTAGATACATTTCCGTGTTTTGAGGAAGTGTTATCCGTTTAGCTTTGCGGATTTCCTCGTCATTTTTATGCTCCAACTTCTGAACGAACTCATAGATACTAACAGCATCCAAGACGCCTGTATGCTTTAAAAGTTCAATGAAAGGACTCCAATTTGGAGGTAGAGCATCAGCAAACCATGCAACCATCTCCTGTTGAGTTGCAAGAACAGCATAAGAATACATTTCACTAATCAAATGATAAAAACGAGTAGTCGTATCATTTAGGGTTTCATTTTCCAAGAATTGAAATGATTCAAATTCTTTCTTCAAAAAATCATGGCGTGTCTTTCTTATCGCCGCATTCCCTTCTCCTTTTGCTACCAAGTCATCCTATAAGGCTTTTGTGCTAGTACAGTTAGCGAATTGATGATAGATCTCTTTGTGAAGTGCTTGTGTAAGAATAGCAAACGCCTTCTTCTCCAGATCATATGCCTTCTTGTCGTCTTCTAACATATGAGCAAAACCCGCTGCACTTAATCCTGCTTCTTCAAGGGCAGTGTTGTATGGAGTAGTGAAACACGTCCATAGTTCAGTGTTTTGCCCTAGAACGTATGTGTGGAAACGACCCTTCCATGATGGATAGTCGTTCATGTGATTCAACTTTGGCGGGCGATTATTGCTGCCCGTTTTACTCTCACTAAGCAAAAGATTTTGAATGCTTTGATTTTGATTCGACACCAAAGCCCATTGACTTGCACTTATAGATTGCGGTGGCATAACGTTCCTTAACCATGCGGCTGCAGAGGTTTGATCTTGACCTGGTCGTGGGTCCGTACTCCAATCCCATGGACTTGTACTACTCATGATTGATGTATACAAGTGAAAAACCTGATTGCACACTTGAAAACAGAATGTTAAGACACTTTTACAAGTTCTCTGTTGAAAATTGACAAATGACTCGACGAAACTCTTCCCACGAAACTCAGAAGTTTCATCGAAGAACCTTTGATGAAACTCTAGGGATTTCGTCGAAATTGGTTATGGCGAAACTCAGGGGTTTCGTCGCTTATATGTTTCGTCGGGGATAAGGTCTCAGTGAGTTGGTGAAATAGTTGGTGAGATTTTTCAAACACAACTCTTATCTTTTTACTGACACAGAACAACTATCAACTCACAACATACTCATCTTACCAAACAAGTATGGTCACCAATATTTAATCCATTTTAATCATTTTTCAATTTCCCTTTTAATTTTAAATTCAATAAATACTTAAGAACACTTTGAAGGTTTTTTGAAGATATGAAGAACAATCCCAGATTTATGAACTTTCCGGTCACTAAATAATTTCCGAAACACGAAATTGCTTAAAACTTTCACTAAAAACCCGGTTTTATCTTGTGAACAATCAAACTAACAAGGTTTTTGATAAAACTTTTTAGCAAACCAACAAGATCAACAGTTTTTAAGAAAATTTTTCAGAAATGTATGAACTTTTCAAGAACAATTTTCAGAAAAACAACAATAACCAGTTTCATCACTTGATAAAATCCGAACTATGTTTGATTTTAAACAAGGATAAGAGCCAATGCTCTGATACCACTTGTAGGTCCCGATTTATGAGGATCGATAACGAAACCAAATCTCTTGTTTATCACAAACACGATCACGAGTGCGGAATCCCCGTGACTATGCCAAACCAAACATAGATAGTAACAAACACAACGTAACCAATGAATCACAGTCAATTGATTAGATGAGAAAAGGGTTCAAACAGATACACACAAAGTTTGAAGTAAGACTCTCAGGATATGCTCTCATAGTTTCAAAGTGAAACCATGTGGTGTTTATATAGCAGCCCAGGCCCAACAGTGATGAAACATGGATTGGGCCCGACGAAACCTCACTTGGGCCTGACGAAACTCTACAGTTGACGGCGAAACCTTCAGTTTTGACCATTTGGGGGTTTCGTCATGTAGTGCTCGATGAAACCTGGGAGTTTCATCGAGGGCTGCAATTTGCTGATGTGCTACAAACTGTTTTGACAGTTTGCAGCAATACAACACAAACACACAAACATAACATAATACCCATAATCATGCAACATGCATTGTTCATTAGACTTTACATTTCAAACGAGACAAACTAGTCGGACACAAGTAGGATAGGAGGATATTCGACTTGGTCGACGGCGAATTACAGACTCGATAATTATAAAAGACCGTACATTACAACGTTAATAAAGACAAGTTACAGACACCAAAATAATGCATAAACAAACAGTAATTCTGAAGATGAGACTGAAAGTTTGAGTCAGATGCATGAAAAGAAGTTGAGATATTGGTTTGTGAAGGATGGAAAGAGAAAGAGAACACCGAAGGTTTCCCCAGCAGTGACTGCACCTAAGAGGATTACACCGAAGATTGTTGTTAAGGGTATAGGTGAAAGGGGGAGTCACAAGAAAAGTTAGATTATTCAATGTTATATCATACTAATGAATGTTTAATGCTTGTTTTGCAGGGCCTTCAAAGAAGAAATCTCCACCGAGACTTGTGGATGAACTAATGATAGATCCTAAAGGGCTAGTGCAACAAGGTGTTGACTTGATGAAGGAGACCCTAGATGATTTTATAAAGAGAAATGAGGAAGCTAAAGCTGCTGAAGCTGTTAAAGCTGCTGCACAAGTTGAAAGTGTTGAAAAAGCTGTTGAATCTTCTGCAAAGAATGTTGAAGCAGAAAGATTGAAAGAAAAGGAAGCTGAAGGCGTTGCTCACACTGATTCAAGTGATGCTGATAGTGAATCAAGTGACACAAATCCTGAGATTGATACGTCAAAGATTGGAGTTGGAAAGGTTACATTGAAAAAGAAGCCTCGGAAGAAAAAGAAAGGTTCTGATGAAGAGGATTCGACATACATTCCTACACCTCAAGTAGAGAAAAAGAAAGGCGTTCTGAAACGAAAGGCAAACCCTAAAGGTGTTATTCCTAGGAGGGTTAGAGCAAGAAAGGGAGCTACTTCTATGCCAGAGATTCAAAGTGGTAAAAGTGAAAAGCATGTTGAAACTTCAAAGGGTCCTGAAGCTGAAACACTTCAAAATGTTGAAACTCCAGAAGTGCAACAAGTTCAAAGTACTCTAGATGTTGAAGTTGAAAGTGTTAAAACACCTGAGGTTCAAACAATAGAGGGTCCAGAAGTTGTAAAGAATGTGGAAGTTGAAAAAGATGAAGATGAAGTTCAATTCATTGGGGAAAGAGAGTCTACACCACCACCTCCACCAACAAATCCAACTATACACATTCATGATGACCCAGAGCAATCACAGCCAAAGAAAGTTACTTCACCTGGATTATTCGAAGGTTTTCCAAACATTCATGGTGAATTTACTGATGATATTCTTATTGGAGACGAATACGACATGTTTCATGATGGAAAGATCAAGGATTTAACAAAGAAAGTAAGTGTTCTTAAGAAAGAAAAAGCAAAAGCTGAAGCTGAACGGGATGAGTTGAAAAAGAAGCTTGAAAAGACTATGGATGTGAATGAAGAAATGAGGTTAGCAGTGAATGAACATGCAGAAAGGATAGATACATTGATAGAAGATCTGGCTGATAATGCAAAATTAATTGATCAACTCACTTCAGAGCTCTCAGAGGTGAATGCAAGGTATGAGAACATGAATGAAACAAACAAGACGTTGCATCAAATGCTCGATGATCTTCATGAAGCGTCTTCTAATGAAAACAAAGTTCTAAGGCAAGAGATTGAGGCGTTGAGAGCTGACAAGGTTGTGAAAGACGAACAGTTAAACATGTTATATGTTGTGGTAGAACACAGGCTTGGAATCAATGTCCAAGCTGTGTATAATGAATTGGAGATACAAAGGGTTGAAGAACGAAGAGTCGCTAGGGAGAGAGAGTTAGCGAAAGAAGCGATGCAGAAAAAGAAAGAGTTGATAGTTGAAACTCAAGAGGTTGGAGGTTCTTCTAGTCAGCCTGCAGGTAATGATGTAGATATGGTTGATGCAGGGGTGAATGAGGAAGTGGAACATATGAAAGTAGATCCTCAACAAGGCTTTGTCCTTATGGGTGTGTTGGAACCTGAAGGTTTATTCATGTAGGTTAGCATAGTTTGAGGGTTGATTATGTTTATGTTTAGTTTACATGTTTGGGCCGGTTATGTTAGTGTTTGGGTTAGTGGTCTTGTGTCGCAATGGGCTTAGGTTAGTAGCCTAGTTGTTTTGTATTTAAGCATACTATTACCTCATTGTTTGAGGTTGTTGATGAACTGATTAGTGGCGACACAAGAGGCACAAGGAACCGGTTGTGTTTGAAGTCTTGTATCAGTCTTTGCTTGATCATTGAATGCAAGATTTCGGTTTGTTATTTTCATATATTATTCTTGTGTTGATTATTATAATTCATTCTTGAATCGGCTTGTGATTGTTTTCCGCACCTTCACAAGTTAAAGGTTGATATCATTGAAAGATCCTAACGGGTTTTACAATTGGTATCAGAGCCATTGAAGCCATTCAAGGGCTCGGTTTTGATATCATTCGGATTCAAGAATCGTTTGTGCTACTGATCTGTTTTGTTACTTGTTTTGTAGTGAAATACTTAAACTGTTCATGACCGATTCATCAAAAATTATACTGATTTTGGTTTGTTGATTTCTGAAAAAGGTGTTTGCTGATTTTACGGAAAGTTGGTGGTCAATAGATTCAAAGATTACGATATCTTTGAATTTTGGAAGTGCTGAAAAATCGGGATTGCGAGTAAACAGATCTTATCGTTTATTCTTTTGCAGGTTCCGACTCGCAACCATCTCTGTTGCGGTTCATCACGTTCTGGTTACGACTCGCAACCATCATTGTTGCGGTTCATCACGTTTTGGTTTCGACTCGCATTCACCACGGTTTCGGTTCATCCTGTTTCAGTTGCGACTCGCAACCAGTAGTCAGTCTCCACTCGCAACCGAAGCTGTTACGACTCGCAACCTTGGTTTCGGCTCATCCTGTTTTAGTTACGACTCGCAACCACAGCAGTTACGACTCGCAACCACAGCAGTTTCAACCCAGCTGTTACGACTCGCAACGACACTGATTTACGGACATTTGAACTGTTGACTTTTGGACTTAAAACAAAAATCAATTAATTAATTAACTAATTAAACATGTCGTCAAACAACAGTGAATTGACTGCCCTTAAAGAACAACAAGAATTGGATTCAAAGCTTGGTACCACAACACGCATTCCTAGGTTAACTGATGCTAATGATTTTCCTGAGTGGAAGTGGCGCTTTGAACAGCATCTTAAGGTTAAGGATTATAAGCTGTGGCGAAGCATTTTGCGAGGTCCTAGGGAAATCATGATGGAAAGCTCAACTGAACCAGGTCTTAAGGTAAAGAAACCTAGGGATCAGTACACTGAAGATGATTTGCTCATTGTTGAAGAAGATGATCGAGCTCTTTCCTACTTAACCATGGGTTTGGGTCCTGATATTGCTATTGGCTTTCGCACCTGCAAATCTGCCAAAGAATTGTGGGATTCTCTGATCGAAGTATATGAAGGAAACGAAGATATGAAAGAGAGCCGAAGAAATCTGCTGCAACAAAACTTCAACAACTTCAACCATATTTATGGTGAAACGGTAGACAATCAGATTCAGAGGTTTGTGAAGCTGATCACTCAAATGCAAATGGAAGAAATTCATACAACAAATGCATCTACAAACCGACAACTTCTTAATGCACTACCAAAGAGTTGGGATCATCATGTTGCTATGATCAAGAAGACTAAAGATCTTGCTAGATGTACTCTGTCAGAGATGATCTCTCACATTAAGGCATGCGAACTGGATGATAAACAAAGAGAAACAAATTACAAGAACAGTATGCTAGCTGCTGGTTTCTCCATTGCTCCCGCTTCCTCTAACAATAGCAACACAGCATTATTGTCTCAAGGTGGTTTTCAGATGTTTCGAAATACTTCATCCACTACTCCAACTTCAGCAAAGGTGCACTCATCTGGATCCTCTAATCAAGTCGTCTCTCCAGCTTCTCCTGCTTCAATTCCAAATTCTGGAAATGTCTCTACTGCTGCTTCTGCTTCCGCTGCTAACAACGAAATGATAGCTTTCTTTGCTAAACAATCAAAGGAAAACTTGGATATTGCAGCTTCAGTGATCAACTGTTTGAATGCTTTTATTGCAGGAAAACTTGACCCACCAAAGTGGTGTCCTGATGATCTGAAACAGATTCATCCAGATGATGTTGAAGAAATGGACATCACCTGGCAGATGGCGATGGCAGCTTTCAGAGCCCAAAAGTTTGTGAAAAGAACAGGTAAAAACAGGTGGGGAAATGCATGGAATGGAGCTGCTAAAGTGCCCTTTAATCTTCGTTGCTTCAACTGTCATGAGGAAGGACACTATGCTCGAAACTGCCCAAAGCCACTTATAAACAGAGATCAAACTCCTGCAACTCCTGCCCAACCTGCAACTCCTAATCGAGAAAGAGCTCTTGTGACCACTACAAGTATAGCAGATGCTGCTGCTTCTGGAAGTCCACCGCCGCAAGGATTAGCACAAGCACTGGTGGTTCAGCCCAACCTCAACTTTGATTGGACTTCAGAAATTGAGCGTCTGAACATATCAGCTCCAGAGAATCAAACTGCTACATCCAACATTGCTTTCATGACTTCAAGCGAACATAGCCCAAAGCCAGAGGAAGAGACTGAAGCTGATGATTTTGCATTCATGACTCAAATTCTTTCAGCTCCTGTTAAAGGTCTCACTAAAGAAGAGGTAATTTCTGTTTTCTGTACTCCTGAGTGTAGGGAAAGGGTTGAGGCTTACAGAATACACAACGCTGAGCTCATTCAAGATTATAATGACATAAAAAATAAAAATTTTACTTTGTCTAAAAATGAGAAGCTTTATAAAGAAAAGATTGAAGCTCAGCGAAAAGACATCATCAAGCTAAAGGATGATGTGAGTGTAAAAACAGCCCATTTCCTAGAAGCTCAAGAAAAGGTATGCATTTTAACTAAGGAACTGGAAGATATTCAAAACAGATATCAAATTAATGAATTAAATATCAAGAAGTTTGATTCTTCCAGTAAATTGGTTAAAAATCTTTGTGATCAACAACTTGCATACAAGGAAAAGAAAGGGTGTGGTTTGGGTTTTAATAAGGCTCCTCCTCCTTATAATGACAATTATACTTATTTACCTATGACTGAGGAGGAGATGACTAATGAAAGTAAAATGACTTATGGTCCCAAAAATAATAAGTCATCATTCAATGACAGACCAATTGAGAAAAGGAAGTCTGCTCCTATAAATTTTGTTCACAAAGGCACAATTGATCCTAATGTTTCATCTTCGTGTGCAGATGATAGCTCTGAAGTAAAGTGTGATGATGTTCATGGGAGTGAACCGGTTATTATTTCAAATGTTTCTGAACCATATTTTGAACATTATTCTGAACCAACTGAGTCGGACATTGCTTTTACTAGTTCTTTGTTTGCGTCGTTTTCAGCTTATGTTTCGTCTTGTGAGCCTGTTGTTTTGGGCAAAACTGATAATGTTTGTGTGGATGATTTGAACAATAAGTGTGGTGATGGTTGTTTTTCAACTAATGTTTGTGATTCTAACATCTCTAATGTTTCAGCTTGTGAAAATGTTACAGGTGAGGTCCCTCAGGATGCATTCAGTGAAACCACTGAAACGACTTCTCAAGAAAATCAAGAGTATCCTGATTCTTCTTCTGAATCTGTCTCAGTGGGTGTCCCTAATGTTGAATCTAGTGGGACCCCATTGGAAACTGTGTTAAACAATGAACCTGAATCTGTGTCACATGATAAATGCTCTGAGAAAATGCATATTGATGAAACTTCTTTAGGCTCAGAAAAGGAATCTGAATCAGTTTCACATGACAAATGCATTGAGGAAGAGCATATTGTTGAGACTTCTTCTTGTTCGGGAAGTGAACCTGAATCGGTTTCAGATGACAAATGCCTTGATAAAACGCATTTGGATGAAACTCGTACATGTTCAAATTCGGAATCAAGATTAAGTAACAATGAAAGGGATGCTGATCTAAGAGAGAGATCATTAGAAGAAAAGTTGTCTAAAGAAAAACCACAAGTCAAACATGTTCAGAAAACTAAAACATCAAATCACACGAAATCAAGCAAACAGAGTCAAAATGTCAAGAATATTCAAAATGTGAAACGTCAAACATGTTTTAACTGTGGCATTGCTGGTCACATTGCCAGAAATTGTGGCAAACTCCCAAGGACACCGAACAAGAAAACATCAGAGCGAAATCAGAAGGTCACGTCTAATCGATATCACTGTTCGAAGTCCATGATGTCTGCAAAGACTAAGACAATGAAGAACAACTATCACAGGACTAGACCTTCTGATCAGGATTGGAATGCAGCCAAACGCTATAATCAATATCAGAATAGACAAACAAATTTTCAGCTAAATCGAAGTAATTCTTTTGGTAACGCTTATGAAAGTTTCAATTCTAACTGGTCAAGACAGTTTTGGAAACCTAAAGCTAATGGCATGCAATCCAATTCAATGAAATCATGTCATCAAAATGTCGCCAAAAGGGATGTTTCAAAATTTCTGAATAAAGATAATTTAGTGTGGCAGAGAGTGACGTATATTGATGCACAAGGAAAACCCAGATCCACTATGGGCTGGGTTCCTAAATCTAACTAATCCCGCTAATCGTGCAGGAACAGCTGTGGAGGACTACCGTGCGCCTCTGGTACATGGATAGTGGCTGTTCCAGGCACATGACAGGAGACTTATCCCAACTGGAAAATATCAAAGAGTTTAATGGTGGATATGTCTCATTTGCGGGAGGAGAGTCAGGCAGAATCACGTTAAAAGGAACTGTTCGAAACGGCGTCTTAAGTTTTGAAAATGTTAATTATGTACCAGAACTGAAACACAATCTGTTAAGTATTTCGCAGATCTGTGATCGAGGGAATTCAGTTCATTTCACGAAGAAGGGATGTCATGTTCTTAAGCCTGGGATTGTTATTCCAGAAGATTGGTTCTTGATGACAGCTGAAAGGAAAGGTAATGTTTACGTCATTGATATGAACAAGAAACCGTGTGAAGAGATCACTTGTCTATTTTCAAAAATTTCGGAGCATGATGGTCTGTTGTGGCATCGTCGACTTGGGCATGTGAATATGAAAAATCTGAACCGTCTAGCTAAAGGTCAACTGGTACGTGATCTTCCAATCAAGGACTTCATGTTGGTGGAGAAATGTGTTGCTTGTGCGAAAGGGAAAGCTCATCGAAAACCTCATAAGACTAAACCAGTACTCTCGACAAAAGCTGTCCTCGAACTACTTCACATGGATCTTTTTGGTCCAGTGAATGTGCTGAGCATTAGGAAGAAAGCTTACTGTCTGGTAATCGTCGATGATTACTCTCGTTACACTTGGGTGTATTTTCTCAGCCACAAAAATGAAACTGCTGTCTTGGTAAAACAATTTATTACTTTGGCTGAAAATCAAGCGAGTACTAAGGTGAAGGTTATTCGATCAGACAATGGGACAGAATTCAAGAACGTTACTTTGGATACTTTCTGCATTGATAAGGGAATCGATCGTCAGTTCAGTGCGCCTCGAACTCCACAACAAAATGGAGTGGCTGAAAGAAGAAATCGTACTCTCATTGAAGCTGCGCGTACTATGCTGGCTGATTCAAAGCTTCCTAGCTTCTTTTGGGCCGAGGCAGTTAGCACGGCTTGTTATATCCAGAATCATGCTTTAGTTAACAAACGTCACATGAAAACCCCTTATGAGATTCTGGAAGGACATAAACCTTCGGTTTCACACTTTCGTATCTTTGGTTGTCCATGTGTATTATTACTAATGGACTCCAACGGAAAGTTTGAAGTCAAAGGTGACGAATGTTACTTTGTTGGATATGCTAAAGGCTCTGCTTATAGGGTATACAACAAAGTAACTAAAAAGGTCGTCGAGTCATGCAACATTGAATGGCTTGAAGAGAAAGCTACGAACGCTAGAGTTGGTCCAGATTGGTTATACGATTATTCTGCTCTGTTTAAATCATTTAACATTTTGTCAAGTGATGTTTCAGTTGCAGGTGTGTCGATTCCCAAACAACCATTGTCGTTTGAAGATACGGAAGACGAATCACAGATGCAAGACAACGTGAGGCATCATACCATTGATCCACCGGGAATGGTGTTTACGCAACATCCTACACCAACTCCGATGGTCAATCGATCTCCTGAGGGTGCATCAACTAGTGACTCTGCTTTATTTCCTGAACCAATTCCTGAGGATTGTGTTGTCACTTCTTCTGTAGTTCACACTACTACAGCACCTAATGAGGGGGAGTCTAGCAACACCACCACTGAAGAGGAGACTGTACCTGATTTGGCCATACCTACGAGCGTTCAACGCAATCACCCAATCGAGAATATGATTGGTCCTGTAAATGCAGGAATTTTGACCAGGAGTCAAACAGGAACCATTAACACTTGCTTATATTCTTGTTATCTTTCTCAAATCGAACCTAAAACTATTGATATAGCTTTGCAGGAACCTGGCTGGGTAGATGCTATGCACGAAGAGCTGAACCAGTTTGAAAAACTTGGAGTATGGAAGCTCGTCAAGTTGCCAACAGGAAAACGTAAGCTTGGAACTAGATGGGTATTTCGAAACAAGCAGGATTCTGCAGGAGTTATCGTTCGAAACAAAGCAAGGCTGGTGGTTCAGGGATTTAGACAAATTGAAGGACTGGATTATGATGAAGTATATGCTCCGGTTGCACGACTTGAAGCCATCCGGATCTTTTTGGCTTACGCGTCATATATGGGATTCACTGTTTATCAGATGGATGTCAAAACCGCGTTTCTCTATGGAGATGTGAAGGAGGAAATTTTTGTCGAGCAGCCACCAGGGTTCGTGCATCCAGATCATCCTGAATACGCTTACAAGTTAGACAAGGCACTGTACGGGTTACACCAGGCTCCTCGAGCTTGGTATGCCACACTAACAGAGCATCTGTTGGCTCATGGGTATACGCGTGGCACCATAGACCAGACTCTGTTTATCAAGAAGGTAGGACGTGATCAAATCTTGGTTCAAATCTATGTTGATGATATCATTTTCGGATCTACAAGTGAGGATCTTTGCAAGGAATTCGAGAGAGTTATGAAGAAGAAGTTTGAAATGAGTGCTCTGGGGGAAATGACACTGTTTTTGGGTCTACAAGTCAAGCAGAGTTCACAAGGAATTCTTATTCATCAAGGGAAGTATGTGGATGATGTGCTGGCAAAATTCAAATTCACGGACGCAAAGCCTGCTGAAACACCTATGGCAGAGAGACCATTATTGACTGAAGATGAAGAAGGAGAGTCTGTCAATCAACGTCAATATAGGTCTATGATCGGGTCATTGATGTATCTCACAGCTAGCCGTCCGGACATTATGTTTGCTGTTTGCAACTGTGCACGCTATCAGGCTAATCCTAAAACTTCTCACCTTACTGCTGTTAAAAGGATCTTTCGGTATCTTAAAGGCCGACCTCGGTTTGGCCTGTGGTATCCGAGGGATTCCAATTTTGACTTGTTTACTTTTTCTGACAGCAATTTTGGAGGTACTGACAGTGACAGGAAATCTACATCTGCGGGATGCCAGTTTCTGGGTGATAGGCTCATTTCTTGGCAATGCAAGAAACAACAAACAGTGGCGATTTCTACAGCTGAAGCTGAGTATGTTGCTGCTTCTGCATCTTGCTCTCAAGTGGTGTGGATGCAACATCAATTGCAGGACTACGGTTTGACTTATCTCAACACTACTATTTACTGCGATAATGATGCTGCAATACAAATTGTTAGAAATCCTGTTTTTCACTCCAAAACCAAGCACATTGACATCAAAGTTCATTTTATTCGAGATTGCTTCGACAGAGGTCTTATTACTCTTGAACAAATCGACACAGATGCAAATGCTGCCGATTTGTTCACTAAACCTGTCAGCAGCTCAAAATTCAGAGTGCTTATGGATTTTCTGAAAATGATCCGCTTTACTGACTGAGCATGTTTTTGTTTTTCGTAGGTAAATTTGTTCATAAAGTTTTCTATTCTTCGGTAGTTTTTATTTATGCTCAAATTTAGGGGGAGAAATTTTGAAAAATACAAAAACATTAAAAAATTGAAAAAATACAAAAACATTAAAAAAATTGAAAAATACAAAAAGAGGTGTGGCAGGACTGGGAAATGAAATGAATTTTCACATTATGGTCGAGGGCTGACTCATGTAAGACCAGTATCGAAATAGTTTGACTCTAGTATGATGTGTTGGTAGGCTCTATCCTTAAAACTGGAAACATTGGTTGTTTCTGTTTAGAACTAAAAATGTACATGACCTTAGGAAAGAAAGTCACTTGGAATTAGCTCATTTCTATTTGAATGTCTGTATGTTGTCCCGATACACACAATTTTGGTCTGACTCTGAAATCTTCTCTGAAAAAGTCGTGTATCTCCTCTGCTGCATCCAGATATATGCTGACCTGGAGGTGCTAGGCAACGTCAGCTTCTGCTGCATCCAGATATATGCTGACCTAGCTGTACGTTGTCGTTCTGTAGATCAATTAAACACCCGAAAGAGGCCCTCTAGTGCCCAAAAGAAACCCATGAAACCTATATCAAATTGAGAAAAACTCATTTGATTTGTATATTATACCATCTCTGCTTAAGATCTATTCTGTTCTCTTCTCAATCTATTCCCAGTTAAGATTTCAGAGTTCTGGATTGGACTTGTGAAACATGTGGTAGGGAAGCTACTTGCATGATAGAGTGTGCTGTTATAATTCCGGGATTTGATTAGTATTTGTTTTGAGTGTTCATTGTTAAGATATCAAAACATGATAAATTGAGTTACAGGCAGTTATATGGAAAAGGTCTAGGGAGACGAGTTTAAGGGGACAAATATACTGGCAATTGTCTAGATCATTCAGTAGTAGATCAGTGTTGATAAGTGAAGTCAAGCCCAAAACCTTGTGATTTGATCCCTGAGTATCTATGCAAATTTCCTGATTTATTTTTTTTTAATAATATTTTATTATTTAATTTTTGTTTTTAGGTTTTTGTTTTTGCAAACATTGCTCAAAAGGTTTAGTGGAAAATTTTTATAAAAAATTAAATCTGAAATTAAAATTCAGATTAATGGGTTTTATTAAGGTGAAATTGATAAATCTGTTAAGTCAAGAGCCCAAATTTGTTAAGCCAAATCTGTTAAAGTTGAGCCCAAGAGTTAAAAGCCCATGATGGCCCACGATCTGTTTTGTGGTATAAAAGGGTTGGTTGCGAGTCGAGACCTCATTTCTCACTCGCAACCAAGTCTTGTTCTCTCTTTTTCTCTCAAGATTCCGGTGATCATCAACAGTTCCGATTGGTTTACGGTTGCGACTCGCAATCTGCTTTGTTAATCATCAAGGTATAATGACGTCATTATTCAAGTTTTTGCAGGAATTATGAATGGTTGTTGAATATTCCGATGAAGATTTGAAGATTCCGATGAGGATTTGAAGATTCCGATGATGTTTCCGATGAAGTTTTGAAGATGTTTGACTCGCAATCAAGAACACTGAGGACTCGAAACCAGTGGTTACGAGTCGCAACATCAAGATTGCGACTCATGGTTGCGACTCAATGTTTGTCGGTTGCGACTCATGTTTGCGACTCGAAATCTGTTGGTTGCGACTCATGGTTGCGACTCACAAACAACTGGTTTCGACTCGAGACCTGTTGGTTGCGACTCATGGTCTCGAGTGAACAGTAACAGTGTTTGTTTTGGTTTTTTATTTTTATCACTGTTATATTCAAAAGTTGGAAACTTATTTGATTTGTGTTGTGTGCAGAAAATGGATTTAAAGTTTATATCTTCTCATAATCAAGTTGGATATTTAGCACCTCCACCAGAGAAACACAAGCAAATGTTCATGTCATTGATGAAAGGCTTAAATAACTGCCGGATTGTTCATGCTCTTCGTGAGAATCCGGTTGTTTATGAAGAACTTATTCAAGCTTTTTGGAAGAGTGCTAAAGTAGAAGTCGTTGATGGAAAGGGAGCTATAGTTGCTGAAATTCAAGAAAAGAAAGTTATAGTGACTGAGCAGATGATTAGAGAAGTTTTAAGATTTAATGATCAGGAAACAGATCCTATAGAACTTCCAGCTGGAACTGTAGAAGCAATTTTGCCTCGTTTGAGCTACGAAGAAAAGTTTCCACCCTTGGTAAAGAAGTTTGTGCATCCATACTGGCGTCTGTTGTTGCATATGTTTCTCTTGTGCATGACAGAAAATAGAGGGGGAATTGATCAGTTGAATACTACTCAGTCTGCTGCTGTGATTTGTGTAATTACCAATGAGTCGTTCAATTATTCAAGATATATTTTGGAAGCTATGAAGAGAAATGCAATTGGACTTCGAAAGGATAAGTTTCTGATGTATCCGAGATTCTTGCAGATGATTCTGAATGATCGATATTCAGAATTGAAGAGATCTGGTAATACGTTGGAATTGAAACCTATGGGTCCATCATGTTTTGGTGCACTTACTTCAAAGAAGGGTACAGAGAAGAAGTATGAAGGATTGATTCCTTTGGAGAAGTTTGGTCAGTTTGCAGAGACGGAAGATGTTCGTGAAAATCTAGAAATAGCACAATCTGTTTCAGTGCAAAGTGTACCTGCAAGTGCTATTGTTGCTGAAGAACATGATATTCGTATGGATGCTGAAGATCAGCCTGAGACAGAGATTTTAACAATAGACTCTGATGATGAAGGTGTTGAGATTATGTGTGATTCTGATGAAGATGAAGAGCTTCCTCCTGAAGCTGAAGTTGATACTGCTGTTTCTGTTGTTCCACCCGTGATTACTGCTGAAAGTTTGGCTTTGTTATTGAAATCTGTAACTGATAAGATGGGAAATCCTCCTTCTGATCTTTCAGTGTCAAGTGAAAAGCCTAGTGAAGACCCAAAGGATTCTGATTCCATGCCATTGAAACGGAAAAGGAGGGATCCTCGGCTCGGAATGTATATTGAGCATAGCAAAGATCAACCCGTAATTACTGATGAAGATGACGAAGGTCTTTATGACTTCGAGTTTGAGAAGAATATCACCGATACCACCACCGCTACTGAAGACATCTTTGATTTTAATGTTGATACTGGAAGAACTGATATGGTTATCACTACTGATGATGTTCCGGTTACTAATATTGATGTGGATACCACTGTTGAGACAACGTTACCTAGTGCTACTGAAGCTGCAGGTTCTTCTAGAGTTGATCTTGATATGCCTAGCAGTTCAAGTGGTAAAAGACCTGAAGAGCCATTTAGAATGCCGTTTGATGATGATTCGAGTGATGAAGATGAGTTTGTCAGCATGAGAGATATGAAGAAAAGAATGGTTGTCCTTGAGCAAGATTCCATTCATAAAGATGCGAAGATTATTCAACTAGAAGATATGGTTGTGAAGAAAGATCAACAGATTGAGCAGCTTCAAGGAGACGTTAGTTTGTTGTTTAACATGGTGTATGACTTGCGTGGAAAGTTGGAGAAGAAATTTGGACAGGAGTTCTCAGATCCAACTGATGTTGAAAATAGGAAAAAGGCTTTTGAAAAGGATGATGCTGAAAGAAGTGCTGCTATGGAACATTACTTTAGAAGAATCATTGATCCTGTTGCAGACAAAGAGAAAGCTGAAAGAATCAAGAAGAAAAGACAGTTTGTAATTATGAAGAATCGGAATCTAAATCCAGATGATGATGATGCTCATGCAACTCATCATTTGATGGATGTTGGTGAAACTCTCTATGATAAGGTTGGAAATCGTTCTGGTGTAGTTAGCTGGGGTTATGATCATGATCGCAAGAGATGGTGGATAAAAAGGAAGATAGGACCTGTTGAGTGGTATAAACATCCAGGCCAGTTTCAGTCTTTTACTAAAGTGGACTTGACAGACTTGTCTAGAGCACCTTATGTAGATGATAAGCCTGGAGGAGTTGGTTATAGGTTTTTTGAGAGGTTGAAGAGGGAGGTTCTTAGGGGCTTTCCTTCAATGCGTACTGCAGAGTCCATTGTTAAACCTGCTAAAGGCATCAGAGATCCATATACAAACAAGCGAATGAAGATTGTGCGTTGGCCTGTAACTGATAAAGAGAAGATGATTCCATTGGTGAAAAAGATTCCAAAGGGTGCTCTAAAGACCTTACACTTTTGGTCTTATGATGAGCGCTTAGGGCAGGCAGTGATTGTATGTGATGATGATATGTGTTTTCAATTGGTGGATCAGATTGATTTACTGAATGTTGCTCATGAAGATTTGGAAGTGTTAGCTCGTCATCAAATTAGAGCTACTGAGAAATATGAAGAAATTGCAAAAGCTTGGACTAAAGCTGTTGCAGCATCTATTCATATTCATACAAAGGGATTCGGTGGTATTAAGGATCGGGTGCAAGATGATCGTGAAGATTAAAGTGTCAAGAATCTGCATGCATAAACCTAGGGGGAGATTGTTGGAACCTGAAGGTTTATTCATGTAGGTTAGCATAGTTTGAGGGTTGATTATGTTTATGTTTAGTTTACATGTTTGGGCCGGTTATGTTAGTGTTTGGGTTAGTGGTCTTGTGTCGCAATGGGCTTAGGTTAGTAGCCTAGTTGTTTTGTATTTAAGCATACTATTACCTCATTGTTTGAGGTTGTTGATGAACTGATTAGTGGCGACACAAGAGACACAAGGAACCGGTTGTGTTTGAAGTCTTGTATCAGTCTTTGCTTGATCATTGAATGCAAGATTTCGGTTTGTTATTTTCATATATTATTCTTGTGTTGATTATTATAATTCATTCTTGAATCGGCTTGTGATTGTTTTCCGCACCTTCACAAGTTAAAGGTTGATATCATTGAAAGATCCTAACGGGTTTTACAGGGTGAATCAGTCTCTCGTCCTTACAATCTGAATGATGTTATTCGTATGGTGAAAGTTGAACAACGGAAAGGGAAGGTGAGAGCAGCTGATGTGAAACTACTATGTTATAAAGAAGAAGATAAAGAAGAGGAAGAGGAAGAAGATGAAGAGTTGAAAGAAATCTTTGATGCTTTTGATAATTATGATCGCTCTTAGGATGATTTTGAAGACGATAATGATCAAGGAGCTTCAGGTTCATTGCCAAAGCCTCCAGCTCAGCATTCAATTGAAGATTTTCTAAATGATGAGCATAATGAATAAGTGGAGGATCAACATCAGGAGTCTTCTTCTTCTGGGAAACAACACGCTGATCAGGTATTCCTAACATAACCCAAAGTCATTTATTTACATTCTGCATTTGAGGGGGAGTTAGAGGTGACAAGGACCAGAGAAGAGATGTTGGAGGAATTAGGGATGGATGACGGTAATCTAAAGTTTGATGATGAGATTCCATTGTCACCTGAGAGAGAGTATGAATTTAAACTTGCTAATGAAGCTGATAACTTTGATCATGTTGAAATTGAAGAGGGTTCTGATATATCTGAAGAAGATATACCCTTCCATTACTCTGGTGTTGACGACACATTTCCTACGTTTGCTGAGATGTTCAAATCTCAAAATGAAGATGAATTACGTAGGAAAGTGGTGGAAAAGATAGCGACTAAAGGTATTCCAGAGACAATTCCACAAGAAACATTGATAGAAGGACGAAAGAATTGGTTTAAGGTGATGCCAAAAGAAAGAAAGTTCAAGAGGCCACTACAATACTTCACAGATCATCCAGATAAATCGCTGGGTGACATTCTTTCGTGGGGATATCTTGAAGATTTGCAGGTGTATGTTATTCGAAGGGAACATGGGTGTCAGTACTTTGAGTTCTCATCAGACATCAAGACACTCCCTTGGTGGGATGTGAAGGAGCTAGTGCAGACCAAGAATATCAAACAATTTTATTATGGTCTTGATGTAAAGATGCACGACCAGAAGTTATGGGATTACATAAAGCTCCAGGCAAAGACTAGATTTCCTGATTGGAAGCCGCAATTTCCAAAGAAAATTGTAAAAATCTTAAGTACAGGAGAAAAAGATGTTACGTTGAAGATAAAGCCGCCGAGATGTTTGAAAAATATGCCACTGCGTGCGATGGAACAGGATTTTTATGAAGATTTCCAAGGTTGGATGTATAATCAGAGCACGGCAGAAGCGGTTATCTCTTTGTATGATAAGAAGTCTGGAGAGTCAAGGAGAATCAGTGTATTAGATCCAATGTGGTTGGTAAACTACTCAAAGAAAGACATTGAATGTCTATGCTTCAACAAGATTGTTTATGATGCTCCAGATAAGGCTCAGGCTCAGCAATATCAGAAGATGGCTAATTTGTGTTTTGAAAAGGATATCAATTCTGGAAGGTATTGGAAGTCTAAATTCAGAGACCTTGAGTTAGAGGAGTTCTTAAACAATGAGAAGAAAATTGAAAAATTCAAGGAGATAGCAGAAAGAGCAGCAGTGTTGGGAACGAGAAAGCTCTTCAGGCCGCCGCCAACTGATCAGACACCAATAGAGAAAGAAGAGAACAAGATCCCAAGGTGGGATAGGAAAAGAGATGGTGATTTGGAATATCGAAAGTACTAGAATGAGATTGGGAGACCTCTGAGGCGCAAGATGCTTACAAAATGTGATGAATAAAGGAGACAGAAAGCTAAAGCTAGGAGACGCAGCAGGAGGGTGAACTGAAGACTATGCAGGAAGGAAGACTACAACTACATCCAAGGGGGAGTGATGTGTGTAAAATGCAACATATAAATTACATCAAATGAGTCATAAAACTAACCCTTTTTTAGTACTAATGTTGGAAAAAGTGTGCTTTTGTCTTCCTTTTGTATTTTCAGAACCAAATGAGCTTACTTGAACAGAAGGAACAAACATGCAGCCAGATCTAACATAAATACAAAGAAAAGGAATAAATGTGGCATGCCCGACCCCTCGACAGCATCTTCCTAAGCAAAAACAAAGAGACAGAAGGCTGACCACAGCCCCGTGCCCAGCAGACACGGGGGTGTGGCCAGATGTTTGCAGAAAAGACAACTGGTAGAAGCTTCTATTCCCAGCATAGGGGCGTGCCCAGCTCAACACAGGCCATCGTCAATGCTAAGATTCGCAAAATCTTGCAAATCTTGATAGTACAGATTCGCTTCTGCACACGGGGCCGTGCCCAGTGAACACGGGGGCGTGTGGAGCCTAATAAAGACAATTGCAATTAATGAAGAAAGAGAAAGAGGATGCACACGGGGTCGTGCCCAATGGACATGGGGCCGTGTCCGGGCTTCTGTGCAGTCTATAAATAGGAGTGCTTGGCTCACTTCAAAGGCATCCCTTGGCAAACCACCTCTCTCCCACTTCATCCACACTCCACCACCATCATCCATCATCCACCTAGAGTGTGTGTAGTAGTCTTGGGATCCAAGATTGATAGTAAGAGTTCTTGACAATCAAATGCCATGTTTGCCCAAGTCTCTTACATCACTTGGTGAAGACAAGCATTTAGTGTAATACTTTTGGTTTTTAATCTTTTCGCACTTTTTATTTGGTTTTGTATTAATGACTTTAATAACTAGTTTCTTATGTTGAAGGTGAAACTTCCTTATCATTTGTCTGTGGTGTCTTGGCATTATTTACTGTCTATATAAAATAAAAGATTTACACCATTCATATCTCTACGGTCTATATAGAGATATGTTAGCTACCTAGTCGGGGGTTAAGGGAATGGTTTGGTAAGGTTCTTGCCTTGTTCAGTGTATCGATCCTGCAAGGACCTGGGTCAAGCTTACTAGGATCTCCTTTAATACCCACTGGTATTGGATGGCGGGGGTGGGAATGGCTTGATCCCCTTATATGTAAACTACTATTAATACATTAACCCGGCTACTTGGGATTGTATTCCTGCTTACTCAAACCACTTAGCTGAGCGTAAGGTCGCCTTCAAAAGAGGGGCCTACCACATTACGCATTAATAACTTAATTAATTATCTTCCAATATTCCAACCATTTAGGATTGTATCCTTGCTGACTCAAACTACTAGGTTGAGGGTAACGTCACCTTCAAAAGAGGGGCCTACTACTATAACTAAGATAATCTCTTTAAAAGTGCAAAAGTGCGGAAATCATCAAAGGTTACACTAAAGGCAAGTCGGATCCAAGTGATTCATCTTGTCTATCTGTTTTATTTTTAATTTATTTTTCAGCATTTTTAGTTTTTTTTTTATTTTCATGTTTAAAAACCTTATCTAAAAACTTTTGATTTGATTAGACGTTGAGGATAAACCTGTACTAAAAGCTCTTGTGTTCTTGGACGACCTCGGTATCTTACCAACGCTATAGTACGCTCACGATGGGTGCACTTGCCCATGTGTGTGTTAAGTGTTAGTAGAATATCGTGTTTTATAAATTTAAAACTTGACTAACGTGTTAAAAAGGGCATAAAATATAAAGAAAAATATAATACACCCGACACACACCAAGTTTTTGACCCCGCTGCCGGGGACACAAGGATTTTAAGAAAGCTTAAAATGACGGCCTAATCAGTTTTTCAAAACCTTTTTAAAACCGTGCGCATTTTTTTTTCATTTTTAGTTAGTTTTTGTATTACAGTAGCCTGAACACGGGGCCATGTTCACTGAACACAGGGCCGTGCTGCATATTTTTTTCAAACACCCAGATACAGAGTCTAAACACGGGGTCGTGCTCACTGAACACGCCCCCGTGCTGCACAAGACCAGTTACATTTTTTCAAAAGCCCAGATACAGAACCTGAACACGGGGCCGTGCTCACTGAACACGGGGTCGTGTCCAGCCT
The DNA here is from genome assembly GCA_030545235.1 of Helianthus tuberosus. Classification (NCBI taxonomy): domain Eukaryota; kingdom Viridiplantae; phylum Streptophyta; class Magnoliopsida; order Asterales; family Asteraceae; genus Helianthus; species Helianthus tuberosus. Next base: position 7,469 of record JARYGA010000909.1, on the reverse strand, counting down.
CTGTTTCCGTTTTTATTTTTGTCATCTGGTCCCGAGACTCTGTTGTGATCTGCTGAGTGATTCTTATGGATCAATACTCAGGAGGTTACAACTACCACTATGAGGAGGATGATTATTGGGAAGAGTATTGTACTATTTGTGGCAACCCTCATTCGGTGCAATATTGTGACTTATTTCAACCATCCCCTTCGTACAACTACTATGAGGAGCCCAGGTACGAGCCATCACCTTCATACACATCCTATGAAGAGCTAAGGTATGAACCTTCTCCCTCATACTCATATTTTGATGAACCAAGGTATGAGCCTTCATACTCATACTTTGAGGAACCAAGATATGAGCCTCCACCTTCATATGCTTACTATGAGGAACCATGGCAAGAACAACCCACCTCATATGAGTATTATGAAGAACCAAGTTACGACCCTTATCCATCATATACTTACAATGAGGAACAATGGTATAAACCATCTACCTCATATGAGTACTATGAGGAACCAAGGATCGAACTTCTGAATTCAAGCTTTGAGGATACTTATTCCACTCAATTTGACGAACCACCAACTATCTCACCCGTAGCCGAAAAGATAATAGAACACCTTAAAACTATCGAGCACTTTATAAAAGAAGCCCGCGCAAGGGAAGGGGAATCTCGCGCATGGGAAGAATTAACATGTAATAAAGAAGAGATAGTTGAAGAGGTAAAAATGGAAGAACAAGTGAAAAACCAAAACATGAGTTCAACAACGAAAAAGGTGAGTCTGATAACGTTAAAATTCAAGAAGAGTCTAATTTTCAAGAAATTAATCTCTTGTCACCTTCTTTCGAAAACCATTATTTAGTACCCACTCATGCTAAGTTTTTAAAAGAGTTAAACACTAACACTAAAATTGACGAAATGGTAAGCGTTAAGTTAACAAATGATCAAACTATGCTAATAAAAGATGATCCATTTGAAATTAACATTACACCGGTTCCATGTTTCTTTCAAAATTCCTTTATTAGTAATATTACAATTGATAAAGATCTTTGTGTTAATATAATGCCAAACTACATTTTCGAAAAATTAAGTATTAGTGATTTTTCTCCACTTCAAATACCCATTTTTCTATCTAATCGGAAAACAATAAATTCAATAGGGATAGTTGAAGATGTGTTAGTCCAAACAAATCAAATGGTAATCCCAACCGACTTTGTCATCCTTGATGACGCTCCACTAGTGTTGGGACGACCTTTTGTAAAGACCCACGAAGCTTTGAAAAATCAGAAGAAAAACAATCTACCTATTCAATTAGGGGCACTCAAAAGAAGTGTCGATCTTGAGCGTTCAATGAAATATCCATTCGGCAATGATGACCCCCTAATTGAAGATGAAGATGAGCCATCCGATACAAGAGAAATAATCAACCACTTTGTTGAAGAAGAGGTCGCCATAGAACAAACCTTTTTGGTTCTTGATCGAAATGAGCAACCAAGTAAGGAATCTTCCAAAGACCCACCACTTAAGCTCAAAGAACTTCCAAAAGGTTTGGAATATGCTTTTCTCTACAAAGATGGTAAGTTACCTGTAATTATTTCGTCTAAACTAACTAGTGTAGAAAAAGATAAGCTAATCTCACTTTTGAAAAAACACAAAAATGCGATCGCTTGGAAGCTTGTAGATATTAAAGGAATAAGCCCTTCCATGTGCACGCACAAAATTTTAATGAATGATGACTATAAATTGGTAATACAACCACAATGTCGAGTAAATCCAAATGTCCAAGAAGTGGTTAAAAATGAAGTTATCAAATTACTTGACGCCAGACTCATTTACCCAATCTCCTATAGTCCTTGGGTAAGTCCCGTTCAAGTAGTCCCTAAGAAATGAGGTATGACGGTGGTCACTAATGAGAAAAATGAATTAATACCAACAAGAACCGTCACAGGATGGAGAGTTTGTATAGATTATCGTCGATTAAACGATGAAACAAGGAAAGATCACTTTCCTTTGCCTTTTATTGATCAAATGTTAGAAAGATTATCCGGTCACAAATTTTATTGTTTCTTAGATGGTTTTTCAGGTTACTTTCAAATATCGATAGCACCCGAATACCAAGAAAAGACAACATTCACATGTCCCTATGGAACTTTTGCTTATCGATGCATGCCTTTTGGTCTATGTAATGCCCCCGCAACATTTCAACGTTGCATGGTGGCCATTTTCCATGATATGATAGAAAAGACTATGGAAGTCTTCATGGACGACTTTTCTATCTTTGGAGATTCATATGACCAATGCCTCGATAACCTTGAATGAATGCTATCCCGATGTGAGGAAACCAACCTCGCCCTTAATTGAGAAAAACGCCATTCCATGGTAACGGAGGGAATAGTACTCGGTCACAAAATATCAAGCGAAGGAATGGAGGTTGATCGAGCAAAAATAGACACTATTTCTCGATTACCACCCTCATCCTCCGTTAGAGCCATCAGAAGTTTCCTTGGGCATGCCGGATTCTATAGGCGATTTATCAAAGAATTTTCTAAAATTTCAAGACCTCTAACAAAATTACTTGAAAAAGATGCTCCTTTCATCTTTGACAAGGATTGCAACCACGCATTTCTCACACTAAAAGAAATGTTAGTCAATGCACCTATCATGATAGCGCCTGATTGAAAATTACCTTTCAAAATCATGTGTGATGCAAGTGACTTTGCAGTTGGAGCCGTCTTGGGACAAAGAAAAGATAAGCATTTTCACCCAATATATTAAGCTAGTAAAACACTTAACGATGCACAAGAAAATTACACAACAACAGAAAAAGAGTTACTAGCAGTAGTATTTGCTTTTTGATAAATTTCGTTCTTATCTTGTTCTTTCTAAAACAAATATATACTTGTGGCAGTGGATTACTTGTCAAAATGGGCCGAGGCCGAAGCCCTTCTAACAAATGATGGAAGAGTTGTGGTAAGATTCCTGAAACGATTATTTTCTCGTTTCGGAACTCCAAAAGCATTAATAAGTGATAGGGGTACCCATTTTTGTAATCATCAACTTGAAAAAATCTTAACAAGGTATGGGGTCTATCACCGGGTCTCAACAGCATATCACCCTCAAACAAATGGGCAAGCCGAAGTGACTAATCGAGGTTTAAAAAGAATACTTGAAAAAACCATAGGATTAAATAAAAAAGAATGGGCCGATAAATTAGATGATGCTTTATGGGCTTTTCGAACTGCATATAAAACAACAATAGGTACCACCCCATATAAACTTTTCTATGGAAAAAGTTGTCATTTGCCGGTAGAAATTGCACACAAAGCCTACTGGGCAATTAAAAACGTAAACTTAGACATAGGAATTGCCGGTAAAAATCGATTTTGTCAATTAAATGAATTAGACGAATTAAGAAATCACGCATACTCTAACTCCGAGATTTATAAGGAAAAAATGAAAAATGTGCAAGATAAACACATTAAACCTAATGAATTTCGGGTAGGAGACCAAGTTCTATTATTTAATTCACGACTTCGATTATTTCCTGGTAAACTAAAGTCTAGGTGGACGGGACCTTTTTCTATCACCCGTATTTTTCCACATGATGCAATTGAAATTAAATCTCGGAATGGAATTCCATTCAAAGTCAATGGCCAACGGCTAAAGCTTTATCAAGGATTTATTGAGGATGAAGAGGAGGAAATCTCGCTACAAGCGGCCGACGAATAAACGAAGGTTTGAACATCGACATCATATCTTGTAAGTGACGAACATCGGAAAGGCTTCTAAATCGGTAAGAATTCTAAAACCAAGTTTTGGGAAACGGGTCAATCACACGTGCACTAAAAAAAATTAAAATTGCCCGCCCACGGGGTCGTGTCCAGCTGGACACAGGGCCGTGTTCGCGCAACTGTCGGGATAAAAACCCTTTTTTCTTTCATTTCTTCACTTACACACGCCCCGTTTCCCCAAGAACTCTCTGGTTCCACCGGAAATTTCTGCAGATTTCTACGTTTTTCCGACTTCCAACAACGTCAATCTATGATTCTATCATCATAATTAGTTAGATTAATCACTTGCATGTAGTTTAACATCAAAAATTTGGGAAAATCAAGGGTTCTTCAACTTGAACCGAATCAAACCTCAAATTTGTGCTTAGATCCGTTAGTAGTAGTTTAGTTACATGTTATAGGAAGTAAATCAACTTGAATTGTTTGAAGATTTGCCCGATTTCTCACAAAAACCTCAAACCCTTGTTTTTTAACCGAAAAAGATAAAATTGAAGGCGTAAACGGTTTGTTTTGGGAAAAACGGCAGTTGGGGTTTCATTTTCGGGGAAACCGCCCTTACTCAACCAAAAATTTAAGTTTTCGGGATCGGGTCGAAAAATTGGGTTTTTGGGAAACAGACGCCTGAGCACGTGGTCGTGCTCAGCGAACACGGGGGCGTGTCCAGCTGATTTCCGGCGAACATGGGGCACACGGGGCCGTGTTCAGCTCGCTGTTTTCAGTTTTCTTCGAAAAAATTACTGTTTCGTGCTAATTGTTTGGTGTTTTCTTTCAGATGGCCAAGAAGTTTACAAGATTCAGCCAGAATGAGTGGGCTGCTCAAGCACGGTTTGAAATTCTCAAGATAAGGCCCGAAGAAAACCCCCGACAAGTTTGCTTGGACACTCTAGGAGCAGTAGGCCAAATCAACCGCTTCAACAATCTTGTTACTGGTCCACTAAGAGCAGCTCTTTGCACTCGGCTCCACTCTGTGCACGAGTATAACATGGAATTTTATAGCACATTTGTCTTCAAGGCAAAAGCGGAGCTATTTGACAATGAGGGGATGGAATTTCGTTGTGCAGGGGAAATGTTCTCAATATCAATTGCACAATTTAGGGCTATCATTGGGTTATATGATGAGGCAGATGCTGGAGATGAGGAGAACACGGGCGGTCTCCTTGAGCTCCCACCGGACCAACGTCAAGCAGCATGGGCTCAGATTGGGGAAGGACACTACAACCCAAGCCAGACCAAGAGTACACAGTTGCGGGACCCTCTATACCGCTACATCCATAGGGTCCTTAGCAACTCCCTCTGCCAACGACATGACAATACTGGTGTTGTAAGCTTGCGAGATCTTTTGGTCCTTTACTGCATTTACAACCGTGTATCCCTCGATGTTCCATACCTGCTCCTACGCAATATGCACCTGAACCAACTAGCCAATCCCCTGACCCCTATCTTCTTCGGAGGATGGGTGGTGTCACACCCCCAAAATCCACACGCGGAGTATCACCGCTTGGAGGCGTGACTGGCCAGGATCAAGCCACCAATCATATTGAACATATCATAATAGTAATTGTAACATCCAACCTCAATATAACTGGTGTTCAAATCGAAACATAGTTTAAGTAGTAAGCGGAAGCATAACGTTTAAAACCCAAGTATAAGTTCAAAGTATGATAAATGTTTAACATAGTATCCAAGATCCATGTCCACAACGACCGCACCTCCCTGTGCAAGCTCCATGAGTACCTAACGACCTGCAAGGCATGTAACAACGAGTCAACAACAAAGTTGAGCGAGTTCACAGTTGGTTATTTAGTTATAGTATTCGTTTCGTAATCCGTATGTTTGTTTAGTAACCAATGTATCATATTTATTTGTATCGCGGCCTTCCCGGCATGTGTGCGAAGATTAGTGGGGGTTTCCCATGTATTATAGACTAGTTACATTTGTATCGCGGCCCTCCAGGCATGTGTGCGAAGATTAGTATACGTATCGCGGCCAATCCAGGCATGTGTGCGAAGATTAGTATTCGTATCGCGGCCATTCCAGGCATGTTTGCGAAGATTAGTATTCGTATCGCGGCCATTCCAGGCATGTTTGCGAAGATTAGTATTCGTGGGATCTTCCCAGATGTTACTAGTCTATTTGTATCTATAGGTGTCCTTCCCAAATCGAGGACAGTGGTACGTATTCTAGTAGCGTTAAAAGTACAAGAAATCATTTAACCCCATTCCCAACCCCGGGAATCCCATGCCTTGGTAAGAGTGTGAACTCACCTTGGTTTGCTCGGTATGTTATGTTATGTTACCCGTTCCAAGTTGATCAACCAAATCCTAGTATGGTTACCATTAACAGTTAGTTTCGTGTACATGTGACGCCTGTGTTCTTTGCATTTATCACATATTAACAACTCATTTACCATTTGCATACAAACACACTATTAATCGGCTATTACATGCATTAACAATTCAAACCAAGTAACCAAACATCCTTCATACAATACCATCATCGTCAATAGTAACAGTACAATCAAATCAAAGTAAACATTAATCAACATGTCGTTCTTTTCTTTTCTAAATAAAAGCCATTAACAATTGTTCAACACAAAACTTAGTTTTTAATCTCCTATTTCTAGTTACCAGACAAATCACGGCCATTGTTTAATATGGATCTAATGATTCATTACTACCAACCTTGATCGAGTTTATGAGTATTAACTCATGCATTCACACTAACCAATTTTATTAACCCACTGCCATGTCTCCTATCTCATGCATATCTACATATAATAATCTGATATACATGGAAAGCATGTGATTCTCGTTCACAGCAAACCGACCACATGACCGTTCCAATAGCTAATCATTATCAACACAAGTTATTAAATAACATAGCACTAGCCACTATCACTGAACATTAATAGGGTCACATGGGCCGCCATTTTTATGAACTTCCACACTCATATTTTCAATTTGTTCGATGACCATAGGAACAGCAGGTTTGCACATTTAAACATCATCATCATTCATTATTAAATTTTCATGTGTGCAAGATTAATTGAGATCAAAATTACTAATACCTATGGCCGTCATTTTTTTTTAGAGTGCACATGGTTTGATGAGAGCACATGGCCACCGTTTACATATTTATGATCATCCAATCTTATCACCACTCTACATATAAGTCTATTGAACTTTTTTATCAATTAACACATATAGTCTATAGCATGCACACGCAAAAATATGAAATCACCAAAAATACATACCGCACAAATGCAAGGACATAAGAGACGGTGCCTCGAAAGTAAAAGAGCTTCGATGGAGGGGGTAACCGCCGTCGATCAAAGGTGTGGTTGAATGTCTAGGGTTTCGTGAATTTTTGTTTACACGTAAAGGTTGAGAACAAGACCCTATATCTAAACGTTACTGGGCCAAAGCCCATTTGTTTTCACCAAAGTGTGGGTGATAGTGTTTTCGTCCAGTAGGGTTTTCGTGGGAGGGTGTTTTGCCTAACAGATTTCATTTTTAAATTATACAACACAAATATTAAAATGAGGCATACATCAACATACACACTTATACACTTATAAGGCATACCATATAAAACATATCCATCACAGTACGATTAACATATTACAAGCGTGTACGTATTACAAACGTGTACAGTTGTGAAACAAACAAGTCATATAAACAATCAACTAAAACAATTAA